>JASVEL010013162.1:0-73951 GCA_032618575.1 Nicotiana noctiflora
ATCCCATGCTCAGTCCACAATAAACAATTAAGTCACAAAATAATTCATTTTCCTTAATTCCAATTTTCAATTCATAATTTATGAAAAATACTTAAACTTTATTAAATTTGCAAAAGCGGTGACTTAGCATTTCAAAAGTGTGATTTCAATTTTTCAGGACCGAGATCGGTGATTTAAGCAATTATAGCTATCACATAAATATTGTCCTCTAAGGACGCTACAGATCGGCACAAGGCCCCAAACAAGGCTTACAGCCCACAAATATATCAAATACAGTGTATTTCCAACACTAACAACATATTATTCACATCCGGGATGGACCAAGTCTCAATCACTAATCACAATCAATCCCGCACCTGCCACGGTGTGCGAGCCACGCCCTATTAGCGTCACAATGTGCTAAGCCGGGGTTTCGAACCCTCAGACTACTATATACACAAACTACTCACCTCTAGCCGGTCGTAGACTCGTCCGCGATGCCTTTTCCTTTGAATTTCGTTGCCTCGTGTGTAGAATCTAGTCAAATAACAATAATTATATCAAATACGGGTCAAAGAATCATAACCCACTTCAATTTATATGAAATCCGCATAATTACACTAAGTTGGTAAAACCCGACCCCGGGCCCTATTGCTCGGAAAATTCCGAAATTAGTACCAACGCGTTCCTTATCTCGCCACGAGTCCGTGCATATAAAATTTATCAAAATCGGAGTTCAAATGGCCTTCCAAATCCAAAAATCCCGTTTTCAATACTTAGGCCACATTTCTTCAAGATTTCAACCCAATTTCATGAAGATTGATGTTAATACTACCATAAAATGATGTTTTTAAGTCAAGAATCTTACCTCCGACGAATACCCGATGACTTCTCAGTGATTTCCTCGAGTTTTCTTCTCTCTAGGGCTCAAATGTGTGTTTTGGGTTAATGAACCCGTAACTCTCTGTTTCTGGATTAAATTCACTGCCAGGACTTTTTCTTCTACGCGATCGCGATGTTCAAAAACTCGGCCTCACGCGATTGCGACTTCCCTCACGCGATCGCGATGTACAATCTCCCGGCTTCACGCGATCGCGTCCCTATTCCTACGATCGCGTAGCACATTTTTCCCCTGGACCCATTTCTCTTCTACGCGATCGCGTAGATGATCCTGCGATCGTGATGTGCACCCGTTTAATTCTACGCGATCGCGACTTGTTACCCTGCGATCGCGATGCCCTAGCCCCCAGCTCTACGCGATCGCATCCCCCTCCCCGCGATCGCGGAGAGCAAAAGCCTGCTGCGTTTATGACAGCAACCAGCTTTCTCTTTTCTTCCAAAAATGGTCCGTTTGGACCCCCGGATTCATCCCGAGACCCCGGGACCCCAACGAAAACCACCAACATATTCCAAAACATGATACGAACTTGTTCCAATCATAAAAACACCATACTAAACATCAAAATCTCCATTTACTCATGGATTCAAGCCTAATTTTCTTCAAAACTTCCAAAACTAACATTCAATCCAAAACCCGATCAAACGATGTCCGAATGACCTGAAAATTTGCAGACACATCCAAAATCACATAACGAAGCTACAGAAATTGTCGGAATTCCATTCCGACCCCGGATCAAAATATCACCTACCATCCGGTTTTCGCCAAAATTCAACATTCGCCAATTCAAGCTTAAAACTACACCGGACCTCCGAATTCAATTCCGATTGTTCTCCTAAGTCATAAATGATCCCCGGAACTAGTCAAATCATCAGAATCCGGTTCCGAGCATTCTAACTCAATAGTCAACTCTTGGTTGACTTTTCATATTCAAGCTTTCTTCAAACATGCTATTTGTTTCATTTTCAATCCAAATCACTCCTAACTCACCCGATATACTCTAATACTGTTTTAAAAGCATAATATATGTAATTGCAAGGTAACGGGGTGGAAATTCCCGTAACGACGGGCCGGGTCGTTACAAAGGCCCCATAAATTTTTACCTAAAAACCCAGGGTTTCGTAGTGCCAAAGTAGGCGTATGTGTTAATGATAGTAGAGATTCTTCATGACTTTCAAGATTGCCGCGGTACAGACTTTTCAGGTCGAATTGCATGTTGGGGAGTTCAAGGAAAATGCTTGGCAGAAAAAGACATTTCTGAGGTCCAATATACGGCGACAGAGTTGCTCTGCGGGCCGCAGAATGGCTGCAAAGTGAGGCAATCAACTGGGAAACTTTTGGATGTCATTTCGCGGCCAATTATGCGGCTGCAAAATGATTTCATAGGCTGCACACCAATCGCATATCCAGCACGTAAAATGTTTTTGATGGAGGTTCTGCGGCGTATTATGCAACCGCAAAACAGGTCTACATGCCGCATAATAGTTGCAAAGTGGGGCAGACTTACCCAATTTAGGAGGGCCATTTTGCGAACCGTAGAAGTATTATGCGGTCTCATATGAGATCGTAGACTTGTGTCGGGGCTCCTATTTTTCTAATTTTTGAACCCGACCCCATTCTAATAAAACACCCTTGGGGATCATTATAAAGGGGAAAACATATACTTCTAGAGAGAGGGAGTGACATAGAGTGAGAAAGGGAGTTCCTAAGCTTCATCCACCATTTCTTACTCAAATCTTGGAAAATTAACAAGGAAAACACACTAGGTCTTCTTCCTAGAGATAAGATTCTACACCCTAACTCTTAATTTTTGAAGTTTAACTAGAAATTGTCATGGTTATGGGAGTTGTTCATCTTGCATGCTTGTATTATCAAAGGGTGTAAGAAGACTGTTGAGCTAAAAATGGTCGACAATGGTTTTGGGATGATGGAACCCACCATAAGAGGAACTTGAAAACTTAATGCACACCTAGTGTTTGATAAAATGTCCATATGAGCTAAAAACATGATCATCTTCCTAATTACGGTTCAATTTGTTACATTTCTAAAATAGATTTAAGTTTCTAAGATTTTGAAACATTTTAGAGTTTAAAGAAGCTCAATTGATGTATGTTGGCTAAACTCTTCTTTAAGAATTGAACCCCACATTACTCTTGTAAGTTCCAAGACGTTCACTATGATCCAATTATTCTGAATAAGTCTTGTGATAAAGATGTATGTTCAATTCATGTTTCAGATGAACTTGCTATGTTTTACTATTAAATGACAATGTGTTCCAAATTATGGATTGTGTATCTACATATTGTAACTCCAAGTCTTGTTTCATACGAATGTTAATATGCCATGTGTCGAGAGTGTGGTTAGGATTACACCTCCACCCACATAAACATTAGGGTGAGTCCGCGAGGCCGCTTTGTGTGGAATTTTGGATATTGTTGTTACACCACCGCCATCATACATATTGGGGTGAGGCGCCAGGGCTGCTTTGTGTAGGTTTTGGTATTGTGGTCGCACCTCCACCTGCATACATTAGGGTGAGGTCGTAGGGCCGCTTGAGTAGAGTTGTCGTATTATGCTTGCACCTCCACCTACATACATTAGGGTGAGGCAGCGGTGCCACTTTGTGTAAAGATGGTTACAAAGGACCTCGTCTTAAAATTTATAGATGTAATTGGCAGCTCTTGATAAAATTACTTTGGCTTCAATGGCCATCTATGATATTCTATTGGAACCATGATTCATCATATTCATATTGTATTTTTAAGTTGTTGATTAGGTGTCTAGTTTTCATACTAGTACTATTCGATATGTACTAATGTCCCTTTTGCTGGGGCAACTGCATTTTTAATGGATGCGGGTGGTTCCATAGTGGATGATATTGACAAGTGATAGCGATGATAATTCTTCCCAGCTGACTTGGTGAGCCCCATCTCATTCCAAGGTTGTGCATCTTTTGTTTCGTATGTATTTTCATGTTTTGAGGTATATCCAGAGCCCTTTTTCCAGCATTATCATTGTACTCTTTGGTATTTTCAGAGTCTCCGTAGACATAGTGTGGATCGTGTATTGGTGTAGGAGAAGTTGAATTAAAAATGTCTCAGTTGTATCACATGCTCCTATTTGTAAACTATGGTTGTGAAACACACTATTTTGGAGACTTATTAAAGGAAGTAACTAACAGTTAGGTATTTTGTGTTGTCTACATGATCTCCTTGTTGGTCAATTTTCAAGTTATACATTCTCTTTAAATAATGGGTGAGTTGGGTAGAAAGTGTTCAACAGGCTTGCTTGACCGGGTTCACTCGATTGAGCGATGGTCGCGCTCCCCAAGTTTGGGGCATGACATACGCAATTTCCTATCTATTATGTTAGTAGGACTCTAGGAGAGGCCGAAACTAGGTATCCTCACTTGGAGAAATTGGTGCTCGCTTTGCTAAGCACCTCCCGCAAGTTAAAGTCGTACTTTCAATGCCATCACATATATGTCATAACTACTTACCCATTGAGAACCATACTACGTAAATATGAGCTCTTAGGACAATTGGCCAAATGGGCTGTGGAAATCAACAGGTATATCTAATATCGACCTCGAACCACCATCAAATCCCGAGTTATGGCCGAATTTATGGCCGACTTTATGCCGGCCCTAATACCTGAGTCAAAAGGGGATTGTTATTGAACTCGGAGACCTTCCTCGGGATCTGGACCCTCTTTACGAATGGTACCTCAAACGAAAAAGGCTCTGAACTTGGCATTGTGTTAAAGCCACCAACGGGCAATATAGTTAGGCAATCTATTAGAACTGTAAAAAATAACTAATAATAAGGTCGAGTATGAGGCCATGATTTCACGTATCGAACTTGATAAAATCCTGGGGGTCGAGGTGATTAAAGCTAAGTGCGATTCCTTCCTTGTGGTAAATCAAGCCAGTAGGACGTTCAAAGTGAACGAGGAACGAATGTGAAGATACATGGATAAACTATAGGTAACACTACATCAATTCAAGGAGTGGACCCTACAACATTGACCCCAGGATCATAACAGCTCTAGCTAACTTGGGATCGTCGATTGATGATGATGAATTTAGATCGGGAACGGTCGTACAACTTATGATATCGATTATAGAAGAAGGCTGCGCCGATATAAACTCGACAACTTAACCTGGGATTAGAGAAACAAGTATATAGATTACTTGAAGACCAGGAAGTTGCCCTCAGACCTTAAGGAATCGAGAGCTCTGCACACGAAGGCGGCTAAGTTCAGATTGTCTGAAGATAACACCCTATTCAAGAGAATGTTCGATGGTCCACTCGCCATATGTCTGGGACCAGGATATACTAAATATGTCTTGAGGGAAGTTCACGAAGGCATATGCGGGAACCATTCGGGTGCCCAATCATTGGTTCATAAGATAATCAGAGTCAGCTACTACATGATTAATATGGAGAAAGATACGAATGAGTTCGTATAAAAATGCAATGGGTGTAAAAGCACCCACCGATGATCCACCAACCCGGGGAGCATTCGTTCTTTCCACCTTGGCCATTCGTGAAATGGCGAATGGACATCATCGGTCCCCTGCCATGGGCACCCGGTAAGGCTCAATTTATATTATTTATGACTAACTATTTTTCCAAATGGATTGAAGCTCATGCACTTGAGAAAGTTAGAGAGAAAGAAGTTATTAATTGTATTTGGGACCACATAATATGTAGTTCAAAATGCTAGCCGAGATCATATGTGACAATGAGAAGCAGTTCATCGGTTGTAAGTGAGCAAATTTTTCGAGGACCAGAAGATTAAAAGTATCCTATCGACACCCTATCACCCTAGCAGAAACAAGAAAGCAGAGTCCACAAACAAGACCATACTCAAAAGCCTTAAGAAGACATTGACTGATGCCAAAGGAAAACAGAAGGAAATATTTCTCGAAGTCCTGTGGGCATATCGTACAACCTCAAAATCTAGTATAGGGGACACCATGTTCTCATTGGTCTGCGGTTCCTAAGTGCTAATACTGGTCAAAGTAGGAGAACCTAGTTTCAGGTTTTGATAATGTAACCGAAGAGTCAAATGGTGTGGCCTGAGGTTGAGCCTGGAGCTATTGGACTACAGGTTCGAGGTCGCCCTCGTCCGATTGGCTGCCCAAAAGAAACGGATCGAAAGTTATTACAACTGGAGAGCCAACCTCCAACACTTCATTATCATGAAATTGGTGTTAAGAAAGATGACACTGAATACCCAGAACCCGAACAAAGGGAAGCTGGGATCGAATGGGGAAGGTCCATATCGAATTATCGCGATTACCCATAAAGGTTCATTCAAACTCAAAGCAACGAACGGTGAGCGACTACCAAACAACTAGAATGTAACTTATTTAAAATGATATTATTGCTAAGGTACGACACTTTTATTCTTTCCTTTACATATATTGAGAATTGGACTAACACTTGTAGGAAACAGCCAAAGAATGGTGCAGCTATTAGGTCTGAAAGTATGCATTGCACTCTTTTTCCCTTAAACCGGTTTTGTCCCAAATGGATTTTCCGACAAGGCTTTTAACAAGGCAAAAGTAGATTTTGCTAACTTAGAATTGAAGACCAGTTATGAAGTAGAATCGATGGTCTTATCAACAATATCCAAGCCCTCTCGACAATCGATCTTGAATATTGGGGGCCAGCACCCTCGGGTAATGATTTTAGCAAGGAAGGAAACTTTGTGCTTGAACAGTCTGGGATAGGAGGGTAGGATTTATTGTAAGGGTCAAACGTTCAAATAGACCGTGCCTGCGTAGACCACCTAAGCTATAACACGAAGCTTGTACACACTTACAATCTTGTCTACTATTCATAGAAACGAAAGAAAGTTTTTACTTTATAAATACATATCTTTCCCCTTATGATTGTTACATTTCATTCCTTAAGGATATTGAGCCCAAGGGCCACCCCCACTCAGGGACTTTCATCCAAGGCAAACTCAAGTGTCTCAGGATATTGAAGCCCGATGGCATAGAAGCCGATTAGGCACTGGATAAAACCCTCATGTAATGATTTTAGCAAGGAAGGAAACTTTGTGCTTGAACATTCTGGGCTCAATGAATAGAATTTAAAGGACCAAAAAATCAAATGGATCGCGCCTGCGTAGACCCCCTAAGCCATAGCATGAAGCTTGTACATACTTACAATCTTGTATATTGCACACAGAAATGAAACAAATTTTCTACCTTGCAGATACATATCTTGCCCCTTAAGACTATTGCGTTTCGTTCCTATCGAGCCCAAGGGACATCCCTACTCGAGGAATATCGTCCAAGGAAAACTCGGACGGCTAGGGCTATCGAAGCCCGATGGCACAGAAGTTTATTAGGTAATGCCTAAACTTAAAAGGCTAAGGCCAGCCCCACTCGGGAACTATCGTCTAGGGAAAGTTTGGAAGGCTCAGGTATCGAAGCCCGGAGGTACAAATCCTATTAGGCAGTGCCTAAACTTAAAACACTACGACCACCCCTACTCCAGGGCTATCGTCTAGAGCAAGTTTGGACAACTCGGGTATCAAATCCTATAGATACAAAGCCTATTAGGTAGTACTTGAACTTAAAAGGCTATGACCACCCTAAAAATGGCTCGAAAACATCTAAAGCTCGTAACAAAACATAAGGCCTTCAAAAATGCCAAACCAGTTCAAATTCTACCCTTGGCAAAACTATAATTTAAAAACATCTAAACAAGCACTTCGGAAAAAACTTCGGTCATGCCAAGCCACCACGAGTTTCAAACAAGATTACACCGAGAATGGGTCTTGTTCGAACCTCCGAATAAGACTTTATTACAATGTTTTATCCAGTGCTAAGGCATTTTAAATCTTTGAAATCATAAAGTGGAAGCCAAAAGAAATGAGCTCAAAATTGCCAAAGGGATAAAACCCTTATATACATTCCAATAAAAGTCATTACAAATGCCAACACTAACGGCCTCAACAAAATAAAAAATATACAAAAACACAAAAAAATCCCTAAGGCACCTAAGCATGATCTTCACGAGAGCCCACCTCAGGGTCTTCTCTATCCTCGGGTTCGCCAAAGCCCTCAGAGCCTTTCTCATCCTCGGCGTCAGCCAGCTTCTTGGCTTGGCCCTTGAGCCTTTTAGCATCTTCAATCTTGGCCGATAGGTTGAAACTCCGGGGATGGACCTCCTCAAGAGCCTCCCTTCGAGACAACCATTTCACATACTCAATAGTAACTTTTAGACGATCCTGGGCTGCCTCAGTATCGTCCCTGTACCGGGCCACCATCTCTTTAGCATCAACCCTGGTTATTTCTAACACAGACCTCACTGATTCAAGCTCCTTGCCAAGGGGTTCCAATTCAGCAATGGTCGAGCCCTATTGAGACTGCAGGTCTTTGATTTATTGAGCCTTTGCTTCATTTTTCTCTTTATCCACTCGAAGTTTGAACTCCATCAATGTTAGCTACTCCCGGGTAGTCTCCTTCTTCGAAGCTAATTGGTCCATTTTTCCTTTCCTCCATTCGGCCATGGCCTTGGCCTCATTCATCTCGACTCGAAGTTGGTCGATCTGGTCAACCTTTTGCTAGACCTGCGGGCTTTGGCCATTAGTCAACATGTCTAACTCATCATCACTAACTTCAAAAATATTTACCTGTTCCACCAGGTCGGCATATTCCTTCTGAGTTGCATCTAACTCAACCTGGAGACTCTTGACTACTTCTTCGTGTTGCTCGCTAAGAAGCTTATACATTTCCCTCTTCACAGCAAACTCATTGACCTCATCCCAGAGCTAGTTAACCTCAGCCCTGTACCGGAGAAAAGTTTCATGATGAAGTACCAAGGCCTGCAAAAAAAAAAAGATAAAGGCATGAGAGAAATAAAAACCTAAATTCAAATATGAAATAGTGTAATGCTGCCTTACTTGGTTTAACGCCTGTTGTGTTTCATTGAACACGCACGACGTATCCACCTCGTTCATCTTTGCCTCATTTTCTTCAGTTACCAGGCACCGGAGGTAGCTAGCCACTCCAACAAGGGTGAAAAGAACTCGGGCATCCTCCGGGATAGTGATGATTATTGACCGCTTTCAATCGAGATCCATGCTCGGGGCGGGGAACCGATTTAATAATTTAGGACTCGAGTTCAGCCCACCAACCTCAGAAGATGGGTTTTTCCTCAGCACATCCAAATTACCCATCCTGGAGAAGTCTTCTATGGCGATTGAGTACACACCTTCAATAAAGGAAAAGAGGGGATCGTTAGCACCATGAACCCCTTCGTTGAATTTCTCCTTCATCACTTGGGTTTTGTTCAACATAGATTCTATGAACGAAGCCGACCCAAAAATTTCTATGACATCGGGTGGAGTGGAGCCGACATCTTGAGAGGTCTCGGCTCTTACCTCTATACCAACCTCCCGAACCTGAGGGGGATTAGCCTCTATTATTTTCCCCTTGAATACCTCCTGCTCTTTGGGGAAAGATGGCTCGTGGGCCACAAAAATATCGCCCTTTTTGAGATCATCCCTAAACTAGAAAAGCGAGTCCGAGTCGGGTGCTCGGGGGATGGAGCTCTACTTAGACTTGCAAACCAATCATCTCCTCGGTTTTTTCTTCTCTGAGCTTGGGGAACTCAGAGTCCTCCTTCTCTTCTTCTCAGCTACTGTTTCCCCCAGGCTGTCCCCGAGCGGAGGGATCAACAGATAGGTCTCCACCCCTACTAAAGGCCTAAACTCAATGGTCTTAGGAAAGCTTGCAAGAAGAAAATAAAGAAAATAAGAATGTGATGCTAAAAAGGAAACCTAATAATACTTATCCGAGAAAGAGATCTTACCGTGAGAATGGGCCTCCAACCGGTCCTTCGAGAGCTCACTCAATAATGATTAGAATAGGGCATCTGCGAGCAAATGCCCTCGATCCACACCTTCGGGCTAGGAATGGCATTTGGGACTCGAGCAAGGGCTACACTACCACAAATACCAATGAGGAAAAGCGAAATAAAACATAAAAATTAAAATACAAAATAAAATATACATACGTGATACATTCCACTTCTTATGGAATGGCCTAAATTCGGTAGGGATCAAATATGCGGTCCTCACCCGGACAAAGCGTCCCTACCGGCTCCGATCTTGGTCATCCTCGATGCTTGAATGGGGTTTTGCTACCCAAGAACACGAGCTTTATCAGCCCTTCCTCCTCCCTCCCCCCCCCCCAAAAGATTCGGGGATTATACAAGCAGAGTAGAAGATCGATAGTGAACAGGGAAAAGTTGACATTGTTCCCAAAGAAATGAAAGAAGATTACGATCCTCCACAGCTATAGATGAATCTGACAAAGGCATACGCCATACCTCCTATAGAAGTCGAGGATAATCGGGTCCACCAGGCCAGTATGGATACGTGTGGACATGCAAATATCCCTCCATATGGGTAGTAATGTCATCGTCAGGCTCAGGGATTACTTTGTCCTTATATGCCAAGACACAATCATTTCGAACCATAAGAAGGACGCCCTCGGTGATGAGCAGATGTACGTAGATACCGCCTCGCATTGGCCTTGCACCTATGAAGGCTTTTCGACCTTTGCACCTATGAAGGCTTTTCGAAATTAAATTACCCTCTAGGGACGAACATTTTCAAAGGGGCTCAGCTGCCGGTTCATCAAAAGTAGCGCCCAAAGCGGACTTCTTGGTGGTCTCCTCAACTTCGATAAATGGTCGCGAAGAAGAAGAAGCGACCTTTTAAGGAACAATCTTGGAAGTTTTCGCTATTGTTATCTGGAAAATGTTTGAAAATGTATGAAGGAGCTGGGAGATGAAGGGTAAAAGCTTGCTGAGGAAATTAAGCATGCTAGTTTGGGTAGAAGATAAATAAGGACTTGTAATTTGCTGAGAAGTCTTGAAGAACGAAGGTAAAAATGCTGGGGTATGAAGAAAAGAAATAGTATCTTGAAGATTCAAAGGTATAAGCTTGGTCCAAAGTAAAAAATGAACGAAGGAGGGGAGTATTTATAGGGGCTTCGCGCTATTTTGCATCCCCCGACAACCTACCAACAGCTGACACACGTTTGAAGTCATTAAGACGTTACTGACGGAATGTTTCAAATTCTTTGTTATTTTCTATCACGACACATTGAAGAAGGAAGTGAAGAGCTCATATCTTATTCGTAAACTTACTTTTCGAGAAATGGTAAGTATATCTGTATACGGGTAAAATCGAGCCCATAAGATACCTCAGTTTCTGATAAAATAAACGGAGCAAGAGACATAAAGGTAAGGAACCGGAATCAAGGCAAGGAGCCCCTTGATTAGGAGTCCAGGCTGAACACATGTCCTCGGGGTATCAGGGAGAACACTTGTCCTTGGGGTATCAGGGCCATGGCCCCTAGTCCGGTTCGAACCCCAAAGGCCTCAGAGAACATTACCAAACAATCAAGCACGATCAACAAAAGTTCGTGAGATCCGCAACCGACCGTTCACGACATGAATCTCAGCACGTATCGGTAGAGAACCGGTAATTTGTTAAATAGAAGATTTTTACCTTTTAGGAAATTGTACTTAGAATCGAACTCCCTACTATATAATGGAAGTGTGATTATTCATTAAAGGTATTGTAACACGCATATCAAAGCAATACACTCTTAGTTTCTCTGTTATTCAAGGTTCTTACTCTCCTTCATCGGTGCTTCGTTATTGTGAGTTTGAGATTGAGGGCAGACATTTCATTAAGACTGTTGTTGAGTACGCAATCACTCCCCATAAGTGGTCTGATAATTTATTACGTCTTTATCTATTTAATCTAACGCAATTTATCGTTTATATTGAATTAATCTGCATATCCTAAAAATCACTTACAAATTTAATTGTTATCCATTTTTTAGGGTAAATAATATTTATTTGTATTCAATATCTATACCAAATAAATGAATGCCGAACTTTTCCCTTACACGTATGTCAGTGGAGGTTTAATTGGACTCCATGTTTGCTCAAAAGTTATCATACACTCTATGAATACAAAATAATACATATAAGTTACAGGCAAATCATAGCAAATTGTAATAACCCATGGACCAATTGAAAGAAATGATAATGAATACTCGAGATTAGGAGAAGAAGCATCAACAACCTTTATTGATAATATTGATTTGGTATGTCTCTCCATGAAGAGGTTTCAGGCCTTACAATGGAGTGTTGTCTTCCCTCAAGATGGGTGCCTTTTTCTCTTCTCTCTCTCTCTTTTTCTTCAGAATAGTGGCCCAGAAGAAATCCCCTTCTAAGGTTTATTCTTCTAGTATTTATAGTTGTGAGCTCCGCGAGCTAGCAGTAAGTGGTCGTGACTATGCTGAGGTTTCGTCCCCATGGTGAGGTGGGTAGGCCATGCCTTTGTGGATCCCACTAAATAAGTGTTAAATAATGTTATAACATACCATTTATTAATTATGGATTAGGTCAAGGTGAAATCAACTTCATTATAATTATCCTTGAATATGACCTATTAACCATGGGATTGTTTTTGGGGAGGTCTCAGTCTCGTGGACGTCTTTTGGATAAATATCCTAGAGTAAAATACAAGGTTATTATAATCATTTATTTGAGCATGCACAACATTAATCACATTCCAATAATTAAAAATAATATCTCTTTTAAAGAGACTTGCTAGTTCTTGTAACATTTCACCTTATTGTTCAAAGGATATTAGTGAATTATTACAAAGTTGGTCTTTCTATTGCATGTTAATAGTTACAGTTGGTTTCTCTTTAAGACAAGACTAGTGTTTATCGAGTTTGCTGATTAAGATGTGGGGCATAGGGTAAAATTAGTTATAGGTCTCATATACCACGGACAGGAAAAGAACGTGTCCATTTGCCACCTTTCGCGTATAACACGTTCATTTCTAGCCCCTCCGTAATAATATTTTACATCTCTCTCTCTCTTCTTCGTTTTGATTCTTCCTGCAAATTAATTTTCCGATAGCCCCCAAATATTTCTTGGTTTGATTTCGTGGTCTGCTTTGTATCAATGTCGGTAAGTGTGTAGCTCGATATTCTTGTTTTTCGCTTTTCTTTTTCTTTTTGTCGTTGCAAATTAGCTGATTTATTTTTCCATTTGTGACTTCTTGTTCTATGATCATTGGCTTTCATTTGTGGACCTGATAGAAATAAATATCCGTTAATTAATGTTTCTGACCTTTCTTTAACTAGTATATGACCCTGTAACTTTTAATTTTATGGCAATATATCCATAGGTGAGAAGAAGATCCTTTAGTTGTTATATATGTTCTCTCGACTTGCTGATTTTTTCTGTTTGTTTATAATGAAAGGTTAAGACAGTGCAAGTGAACAATGTTTCTTTGGGTGCTAAAGAGCAAGATATCAAGGAGTTCTTTTCATTCTCTGGGGATATTGAATATGTTGAGATGAGAAGGTTAGTTTTTGGGACAACGAGTGTTTTTCTTTTTATTGTTCGGTTGAGAACTCAACTTATGTTTGCATAAACTTTCAGTACGTTTATGGAAAATGTGCCTATTGAGAATTTAAAAGCAGCCAATTACAATGCTAGCTGATTGATGGTTTCTTTTATTCACTTACGCGTTTTTATTTTCTTTTATAGTGATAATGAGCGATCTCAAGTTGTGTATATCACGTTCAAGGATCCTCAGAGTGCAGAGACGGCAGTTCTTCTTTCGGTATGTTTGCTTTTCATTGATCTTGTCATGTCGTAAATTTTTCGTTCTGTTTACCTTTGTTGATGAAGTACTGTTTTTTTGGAGGAATCAAATTTCTATTTGTATAATTGATGACGTTGTGTCTTTGACTGTACAACGATAACTCTGTAATAGGTACAAGACCATTGTATCAGTTAATTTCGCAAGCATCACTTTTGAAGAAAATATACATGCTCCTATTCCTTTTTTGAATCATTCCATATGTTTACACTATGTTCCCTCTGTGTCGAGTGTTGTGTTGTTTTTTGAGGTGAGACGGAATGGGAAACTTGAGGTGTCCCACTGTCACTATTGTAAAATGGTAAGAATAGCATCGAGTAAGTTGGAGGATGGTACATATTATTGTGCACGGCAAGGTATCAGTTTTTTTCACTTTTCTTGGTGTGGGAGGGGAGGGTGGAGACGGTTTATTAGGCAGATCAAGCATTTGGGAAATGCCTCTGGGGATTTATCTATAACCACTAAACAGCAAAATTATGCTTTCAGTTTAGTCCGAGCACGTTGAGGTGCTGAAAGGCTTTAAGCTCACCAGTGTTGCCAGAGAATTGTGCAAAGTAGTTGACTAATCATCCAAAGCCTAGATCCATGTCTCTTGCCTCTTGGCTTAAGGATCAACATAGCTTCAGGGGAAACTGCAGTTTGAAAATTTAATGGACTATACTGCATTTAGCTTAGTGTAAAAAATGGATGAGTCTTTTGAAATTTAGCAGCAGTTTTCTAGTTGCAAAAGTTAGTTTGGAAAAAGGAAGCACACAATCTTATAAAGATTTTATCGACAATTTTCTCTACTTTTAGAGTTTTAGTACTATAGAATTACTCAATGGTGTACCTGAAGGAATACTTGGTACATATTGTTGTCTAGCTAGAATGGAAAAAAAAAAAAGAACAGAAAGGAAGCTTTATAGTAGATATACAGAAGTGAGTAAGTGACTGCATCTAAGCGTAAAAGTCACCTGATTGTGTACGTAGCTTGCATGCTTCGTGGTTACAAGGATAACTTATTTCCAATTCTAAATGTGTTCCTGACCACTCCGCTTTGGCGATTGATAAGATCATTTTGGTGTTTATTAGGGAGCTACAATTGTTGATCAGTCCATCACAATAGTCCTTGCACCCGAGTACAAGCTCCCACCTACAGCTTTAGTGTCACCACCTGTACGTATAACTTCAGTTTTTTAAGCAAGGTTTTTGGTTTCATCCATCACAAGATTTTCCGTAAAAGGTGTACCGTTTGTATCTGCAGCCAACTGGAAGCACCAATATACCTGCTGCTGGTGGATCAGCTATTCAAAAAGCGGAAGACGTTGTCAGCAGCATGTTGGCAAAAGGCTTTATCTTGGGCAAGGACGCAGTTAGCAAAGCCAAGGCATTAGATGAGAAACACAAGATCACATCCACTACTTCAGCCAGAGTTGCTTCTTTAGACCAAAAATATGGCCTTAGCGAGAAAATCACTACAGGAGCTACCATAGTGAACCACAAAGTGAAAGAAATGGACCAAAAGTTCCAAGTGTCCGAAAAGTCAAAATCTGCTTTTGCAGCTGCTGAGCAGACGGTTAGCAATGCTGGATCCGCGATCATGAAGAACAGATACGCTTTGACGGGAGTAACTTGGGCTGCGGGTGCTTTCAGTCGGGTCACTAAGGCTGCCGGGGAAGTGGGACAGAAGACAAAGGAAAAACTGGCTGAAGAAGAAAAGGGAAGAAATTCAGCTAAAGGTTATGTGCAAGAACATGGTGAGTCCCAAACTGGAATCAAGGAACCTACCATTGAGTCCCAAACCGGAATCAAGGAACCTACCAATGAGTCCCAAATCGGAATCAAGGAACCTACCATTGAGTCCCAAACCGGAATCAAGGAACCTGCAAATGACTCCCTAACCGGAATCCAGGAACTTACCGTTCCCTCTCTTCCCCCAAAAGCTTAACCTAAAGTATTTTAAAAGTAAAAGTGCAATTTACACTAGTTTGTTATTTCAATTTGAGCAGGTCAATATATATGTACGGTTGATCAAGATGTGTCATACATGGAATATTCTATACGTTGAGACATAAAATATTATTACTGGATTGGCTTGAGTTCATATGATTAATGAAGTTGTCGCTTTTAATCATTTTTTGAGGATCTTCATTTGTTTTTGGCTTTTTATGAATTCAGATTCTGGAAGTGCCAAATCGCCTGAGATTCTGTATGTGCTGTTTGTCCATAATTGTGAAATCTATTGACACATACTCGTCAAAACTGTGTCTTGTAGCTTTTTCTTGCTAACTCTATACTAGAGAAAATGAATCACATTTTGAGAGCGACAAGTGATTCATTTTCTCTAGTATAGAGTTTGCAAGAAAAAGCTGAAGAGCAAAGTATGCACTTAGTTTACACGATTGGAATTTGGACTTTCGTTAATTGGTTATAACTTGAAAGGATAGTGACGTGGACCAAGTGGTGGATAAAATAAAAAGCTTAATATTAAATATTATGTGTGTGGATAAGTGAGGCCCAATAACTATTGGCCTGTGATGGGTAGGCACTCTCTATAAATAGAGGCCAACCCCCCTTTCCCTAGCTATTAGAAAATCCTAGCGTATTCTGCCTCTTGAATACGTGGTAACGGTAGACGTCCCATCAGTCAAGTTCTCCGGGCTGTGAGAGCGCATAGCTAGTCGATTGTGGAAGTTAATCTCAGGCTTAATCGTTGTTTGCTATCCCTGCTGAATCCATGGAGTTTAACAGTACGCTTCCTTAGATTCTAACTCTAGATTGATTATGTAATTATGTTTTAATCTCTCATATGGTTACAAATTAATTATTTTACAGTTGGTATCAGATCCACCATAGTTAAGGATTAAGATCAATTGTTCTTATCTTGGGTTAAAAGAATTCTGTTATGATGGAATTATTTTCATAACTCTAGCTAGTTTTGTTTTCTGTTGACGAAACGCTAAACAAGATCGAATGTTATTCTTCTCCGTTGGTTAACTTTGCTGTTGAGACTGAATTCACAAGTTGGTTTGTTGAATGTTTCTGAATCGCCATGGGAAGAAATTCCGTAGTCAAATAAAAGGAAATTGAAAGTGAGTTCGTTTCTGTTATTGATATGTTGCGGCGGAAGAGAGGCGAATATACTCTCTCAAATTAGGTTTACTAGGCCTTCTAGTAACTGGGCTTGAACCTCAAAGAAAGAAATAATTGCTAATTAATTAAATAATGTAAAATTTGGCATAACAGAATTTCCTGCCTTACATATTTAATATAGAAAATTGCATTGTTATATTTCAATTGGAATAAAGAGAAAGAATGCACAATTGCATTCTGTTAGTGACGGCAGTGGATTTAATAATCTTTTCTCTAGTTTTATTATATATTATTTAAGACAACAAGAGACCACCCTTTTGATCTTGATTTTGTCGATACTTTATTTTTCGTCAGGAATGATAACTAAATTAAATGGTTTGTTTGTATGGGCTTATTTTGTTTCACATAAATAAGATATAGTTAAATAAGAATTTATGATTAATAAATAGTTTCCGCCAAAGTGGTCTATTTATTTGGAGTCATTGAAAATTCTTAGAACTTTATGCATGTGAAAAATATTATATATGGATTGAGATTTATGATTAATAAATAGTTTCACCAAAGTGGCCTATTTATTTGAGTCATTGAAATATTCTCAATGCACCATGTCTAAATTATCCCTTACAAGTATATATTAGTATTGGAGGTTTACCTTTGATACTAGTGAAGCTAAATTAATTTATGAGATAAGATATTATATTTCAACCCAAAGGATGAAGCTTAATATCTTGGATTCTCATGTATATATCTAAATTAAACGAATAAGGATAATTTGGGGTAAGAGGAGGTTTTGTGTCTCTTACCTAAAGGAAGAACACAATGTATGCCTTGTACTCTTGGATAATAAGGGGAGGCTTTGTATCTCTTGCCCAAAGGTGAGGATGCAATGAATGCCTTGGACTCCTTGATTTTTTAAAGGAGGAGACAGTTGCATCTTCTACCCAAAGGAGAGGTGTAATGGATGTCTTTGACTCTTTTGATTTGATATATTCCTGCCCATAATTCTATCTAATTTTTTGTGTTGTTTGCTTATACAGCTGTTAGCAACATGACTACTCAGTTGAATTCTATTGAAACTTTGACTAGTAGCAACTACAAGAAATGGAAACAGGATGTTGAAATAGTGTTAGGTCTAATGGACCTGGACTTTGCATTGACTGAAGAGAAACTTGCTAAACCTACAACTACTAGCACTACTGATGAAAAGGCTAAGTATGAAAAATGGATCAAGGCTAATAAATTGAGTCTTATGATCATGAAGAGATCCATTTCTGATCACATAAAAGGTGCAATTAAGGATAATGGAAATGCAAAAGATTTCTTGAGTGCCATTGGACAGAAATTCCTAGAATCTGATAAAGCTGAGATAGGAAGTCTAATTGATTCCTTTTCTACTATAAAGTATGACCTTGTAGGTAGTGTCCGTGATCACATTATGAAATTGGTTAACATTGCTACCAAACTGAATAATTTAGGTGTAACCATTACCGATGAACTTTGTTAGTTCGTCTAAGTCAGCTGATTACCCATCTTACAAAAGAAAAGGTGGACCCAAATTTCACAAAAAGAAACATGGCCAGTCTCATCGTCCAGGTGATAATAGTGGTCATACTAATAAGCCTGGTGTTAACCAAGGTCAGTCTCATAATCCTCTTAGTCCTCAAGCTGTAATTAAGAAAGAACTCAAGTGCTGGGATTGCAAACAAGTGGGTCATAAGAAATCTGGTTGTCCTCTGAAAAAGAAATTAGGTAAACTTTTGGCTTTTGTCTGCTTTGAAACTAGTCTTGTTCATGTTCCTTTAAATTCTTGGTGGTTGGATAGTGGTGCAACTGTTCATGTAACCAATGACTTGCAGGACCTAGTAAGCAAACGGAAGCCAAAAGAGGATGAAGCCAGTGTTGTTGTGGGCAATGGACTCAAATCAAAAGTAGAGTTTATAGGGATATCTATTTTACCTTTTAAGAATAATTCTAGTATTCGTTTAGAAAATATTATTTTTGTACCATCTATGAGACATAAATTAGTCTCGGTTTCCCTTTTGGACAAAGCTGGTTATTCATTTCAACAAAATAATGGTATTATTAAAATTTCCTATGATTCACATGTTATTGTTGATGCCTTTTTAAGTGATGGTCTATATTGCTTGAATATATTGAATGAAACTTTTTCTGCAATGCATGTTGAAAATATTGCCCACAAAAGGTCTGCTATTAGTAAAATGTCTTACCTATTATGGCATAGGCGTCTTGGTCATATTTCTAAAGAAAGAATTGAACGATTGATAAAGGAAAATATTTTACCTGTTCTTGATCCAAAAGATTTTGAAATTTGTGTAGATTGTGTTAAGGGTAAAATGACCAAGATTAAGAGAAAGGGTTCCACTAGGAGCTCTGAACTCTTAGAAATAATTCATACTGTTATTAGTAGACCTTATGTACCTACTTTAACCAATAATAAGTATTTTATTACTTTTATTGATGACTTTTCAAGATACTGTTATATATATCTTTTAAAAGAAAAATCTGAAGCACTTGATAAGTTTAAAATATACAAGACTGAAGTTGAAAAACAACTTGGGAAATCCATTAAGATAGTGAGGTCTGACCGTGGTGGTGAGTACTATGGAAAATATGATGAGTTTGGTCAATGTATGGGGCCTTTTGCTTTATTTTTGCAAGAATGTGGGATAGTAGCACAATATACCATGCCAGGTACTCCTGAGCAGAATGGTGTGGCTGAAAGACGAAATCGTACTCTCATGGAAATGGTGAGAAGTTTGATGTCAAGGACTAACTTACCTGAGTCTCTTTGGGGTGAAGCCTTAAAAACAGCTAGTTATATCCTAAATAGAGTTCCTACAAAATCTGTCTTGAAAACTCCTTTTGAACTATGGACAACCCGAAAATCTAGCTTGAACCATTTTCACATTTGGGGATATCCAGCTAAAGTTCGTATTTATTCACCCACTGAAAAGAAAACTGATCCTAAAACTACCAGTTGTTTCTTTATAGGTTATCCTGACCGCTCTAAGGGTTTTAGGTTTTTCTGTCCTGGGCGTGGCACTAGAATCGTTGAGTCTATTAATGCAAAATTTCTTGAGTATGATGTTTGTGATTGTTCATGTGGTAAGGAAAATGTATTGAAAGAGAAGGAAGTCATTGTCCCTATACCTGTTATGCATTAAAAGGTGGTAAACCAACCTATTCATGAGGGGGAGAATCAAGGGAACAACGAGGCAGATCCCATAGTTCTTGAGCAAAATATTCAAAATGAACCACTCCGTAGGTCACAAAGAGAAAGAAGGTCTGCCATCTCTGATGATTTTATCGTGTATGTGACTGAAAATCTCAGTGATATTGGAGAGCTGACTGATCCTTTATCATATGCTCAAGCAATTTCTTCTCCATTTGTTGATAAATGGCGTGAAGCAATGAAAGATGAAATGCGCTCTATGGAGCACAATGAAGTGTGGGAGTTAGTTGAATTGCCTGTAGGTTTTAGGCCTATTGGTTGCAAATGGGTGTTTAAAACCAAAAGAGACTCCAAGGGAAATATAGACCGTTATAAAGCAAGGTTGGTTGCTAAGGGTTATACTCAAAAAGAAGGTATTGATTATAAAGAAACATTTTCTCATGTTTCATCCAAGGATGCATTTAGAGTTGTGATAGCTCTTGTGGCTCATTTTGATTTAGAATTGCATCAGATGGATGTTAAAACTGCTTTCCTGAATGGGAGTCTACTTGAAGAGGTTTACATGGTTCAACCTGAAGGGTTTAAATAAGCTGGAAAAGAATATCTAGTGTGTAAGCTTAACAAATCCATTTATGGGCTTAAACAAGCCTCCAAGCAGTGGTAGTACTTGAAATTTAATGAAATTATTACAAAAATTGGATTTGCTGAAAATAAGCTTGATGAATGTGTTTATCTTAAAATAGCTAATGGAAATTTTATTATCATGGTTCTCTATGTTGATGATATTTTGCTTGCCACAAATGATTTAGGCTTATTGAATGAGACCAACCAATTTTTGTCCAAGTCTTTTGATATGAAAGATCTTGGCGAAGCCTCTTTTGTTCTTGGGATAGAAATTAAAAGAGATAGGTCACGTGGTTTATTAGGTTTATCACATCGTTCCTACATTGAGAGTGTTCTTAAAACTTTCAATATGCAAGACTGTAGACCTGGTATTGCACATGTTGTAAAAGGAGACAAACTTAGCAAGGATCAATGTCCGAAAAATGAAGTTGAAATGAGAACTATGAAAGATGTGCCATATGCAAGTATTGTTGGTTGTTTAATGTACATACAGGTTTGTTCAAGGCCTGATATTGCATTTGCTATTAACATGGTGGGAAGATTTTCTTCTAATCCTGGGTGGGCACATTGGGTGGCTGCAAAGAAAGTGATGAGATATCTACAACGCACCAAAGACTTCATGCTTGTATACAAAAAGGTTGATATCTGGATCTTCTAGTATATTCAGACTCTGATTTTGCAGGTTGTCAAGACACTATGAAATCGACTTCTGGGTATATTTTTATGTTGGGTGGAGGTGCTATTTCCTGGAAAAGTGAGAAGCAAAGTATCACTGCTACATCTACAATTAAAGCTGAGTTTATTGCTTGTTTTGAGATTGCTTCACATGTTGTATGGATGAAGAATTTTCTTACTAAATTACAAATTGTAGATTTTATATCTAAACCGGTGACTATTTTCTGTGACAATAGTGCAGCTGTGTTCTTCTCCAAGAATAATAAGAGAACAAGAGACTCTAAGCATGTTAGCCTTAAGTTTCTTAAAGTTAGAGACACGGTAAAAGAAGGTGATATATGTATTGAGCATATTAGCACATAATCTATGTTGGCTGATCCTTTGACTAAAGGTCTCAGGCCTGTAGTGTTTAATGAACATGCTAAAAATATGGGTATTTTAGATTCTTTCGATGTGCTTTAGTCAGTGGGAGTTACTTTGTAATTGCTGACTGAGATATTGCCTTTGATAAATTATATTTTTATGTTATTTGATATCCGTTGTGCTTAACACTAACATGATAATTTATTTATTTTTATTTCCAATCGGACATTGTATAAACTCATGATATATTTGAGTCTTGTGGCTTGTTGCCTTGATTATCCCGGGTAAGGCACAAGGGAACCCTCCTGAGGTGATATGATTAAGATTCACTTGGAGGCTCTTGAGGTGATATGGTTATAATATCACTTGGAGGATTATTTCTTTCTAAGAGGTGTGAATTATTCACCTTGATTAGAAAGATAAACTGCTTAGCACACATGTTTGATCCATGTTGATGGAAATTCTAGCACATGTAGTCGTAGATGGAATTCATACTTTAAAATGGTATGATGCCTGCTATGATTCATTGTTAGTCTTCTCTATTGAGACTGAATGGATTGGCATACGGGACATTCTATCCTTGGCTATGTAAGTAGTGTGGCCACTGTAGAGTCTAAAATCCTTTTTCAAAATAATTTTCTTAAAACTCAAATATTTTAAAATTGTTTTCGTGTCCTCAATTAACGTTGGCGTCCAAGTGGGAGAATGTTGGAATTTGGACTTACGTTAATTGGTTATAGCCTGAAAGGATAGTGACGTGGACCAAGTGGTGGATAAAATAAAAGGCCTAATATTAAATATTATGTGTGTGGATAAGTGAGGCTCAATAACTATTGGCCTGTGATGCGTAGGCACTCTCTATAAATAGAGGCCAACCCCCCCTTTCCCTGGCTATTAGAAAACCCTAGCGTATTCTGCCTCTTGAATACGTGGTAACGGTAGACGTCCCATCAGTCAAGTTCTCCGGGCTATGAGAGCGCATAGCTAGTGGATTGTGGAAGTTGGTCTCAGGCTTAATCGCCGTTTGCTAACCCTGCTGAATCCATGGAGTTTAACGGTACGCTTCCTTAGACTCTAACTCTAGATTGATTGTGTAATTGTGTCTTAATCTCTGCTATGGTTACAAATTAATTATTTTACATACACCACAATAGATCTTTGCGGTTCGGCTCTTCCCTAAATCTCGCGCATAGTGAGAGCTTAGTGCACCGTCTTTGTGGTTCGGCTCTTCCCCAGACCCCATGCATAATGGGAGCTTAGTAAACCGGGCTACCCTATTATGAATTAAAAGTGTTCCCCATATACTTTCACAAAGTTGATTCATGAATTGGATGGTTTCTGCACTCCACTCTAGACTTGTTCCTTACCGGGATAAATTATTTTCAGAAAAAGGACATTCATGAATTGGAACTCCTATTGATCATTGCATTCTTTTTTACCACAAAATGGATAATTGGAAAACATTCAGCGGATGTGCAAAGCATACAGTCTCAAACTCGACTAAGGAAAAGAGTTACCATAGGTATTGGTTGATAGCACAAAAAAATTGTCTAAGATATAATAAATCATCTGAACGCCACTTGGATGTTACGCAGTATAACCAGAATAACGCCTATTGGATTCATATAGGCAACCCCTACTAATTCAGAATTGAGATATTGATAGATGAACTCAAGCCAATTCAATAATAAAACATTATTATTGGATTGATTTTTATTTTTTGTGGTCTACAATATTTGATATTTTCAGATATTAAGTGTCACGACCCCAAATCCGGTTGTGATGGCGTCCAGCACACTGCTAGGCCAGCCTGACCAATTAACAACAATCACGGAGCCATAAGCTCACTTTATCCAATTTAAGCATATGGAAATAATTCAACAGTGATAGATACATATTAAAAACAGGGAACCAAGTCCTAACACGTGCCAACTCCCATAGACCGAAGGGTCAAGAGTCATGAGCCTCTACGGAATATACGAGTGTAAATAGTGAATATAACTGTGCACAAGTGTGGGATGATCAGAACAAAATATAGACAAACTGGAGAATCAGGTCCTGCGAACGCTGGCAGCTACCTCGACCGTCCAAAAGCACTCCCGAGCCGCAATGGAATCAGCTCTGCTGTAATGTACCTGGATCTGCACACAAGGTGCAGGGAGTCGGGTGTGAGTACTTCCAACTCAACGGTAATAAAAGTAAATAATTCTGAAGGGAAGAAAACCACGCAAGGCACTATCTCTTGCTACACAATACAGAACTATCATAAAACTTCAAAACACTATCATTTTATTCCTTTTCGGCATATGTGAGTAGATTATTTAGAAATCTCAATTTTTAGCTACTTTCTTTCATTATAACATACCAATACCTGGGAGAATCTCAAGCAGTGCAAGTCAGCACTCAAATCAGCCTCTCGGGCTCAGCACTCCTTAACAATTTATACCAGGAGATCTGGTCAATAAAGCAACAAATGCACATGTGCCAATAAAGTATGAGTGCTAAAATGTTATGCCACGTAGTACACGTAAACCAATGTATGTATGCCATGCAATGCATATGATTGCTACGGCGTGTAGCCCGATCCTTTTGGGTACCCGTGCTCACTGGGGGTGTCCAGACTCCGGAGGGGCTCCTACAGCCCAAGCACAATATCAATATCACACCTGCTGCGGCGCGCAGCCCGATCCATATACCACTACGGCGTGCAATCCGATCCATGCATGTGTATGCATATGCTCGCATGAATGTCATGCCCTAACATATGGCCCTCGGCCCCAATCAGTCTAACAAATAATCAAGAAAGCCCTACGGCAATAATATCATATTAGCTCACATGAAAAAAATATTATTAAGACCTTGTTCAAGTTTTTCATAATCTTATAAAAATGCTGAATAGAAATAATTCCATTTTAAACCTTAAATTTAGAATAAAATATGCTCAGTGTTATCAAAACAGTGATACCAATCCTTGAAGGATTCAAATAATTGGCACGAAGCCCAAACGTGATAATTAGCCCAATTCATTTTAACAATTAGGTGTTATTATTTATTACGCGGGACGGACCAAGTCACGATCCCCAATGGTGCTCTACCCCACGCCCGTTATTTGGCATGCAAGTCACCTCAACACAGCACTAAGATGTGCAAGTCCGGGGTTTACTAACCCTCAGGACATCATTTACAAGAATTACCCACCTCGAACCGACGAAAGCTCATGCCCGCGATGCATTAGCTCCTTGAACCGGCATCCACGCACGTCAAAACTAGCACAAATCAGCACAAATATATCAAAATAGGCTAATGGAACATAACCCAATCGAAAGAACTCGAAAAATATCAAAAATCACAAAATTGGCAAAACCCGAGCCTCGGGCCCACATCTCGAAAAACTTTGAAACTCATATTTCCAGAACCCTCGTCTCGACACGAGTCCATACATATAAAATTTACCAAAATCGGACTCCATTTCCCCACTCAAATCGGTGTTTTTCTTTAATTTAGGCTTAGGGCTCAAACCCACCTTTAATCTTCCATTTACAGAAATTTAACCAAGGATTTCATGATGAAATGATGTAATTAAGCCACAAAACTTACCTTCGACGAAACCCCGATGATTTCCCAGCAAATCTCCCATCAATATTTCTCTTGGAACTCAAAAATGGGGGTTTTGGGTATGGGGTTCGCGGCTGGACTGTTCTGTTATATTAATTCACTGACTGCCAGGCGACCTTCTGCGATCGCAGCCCCAGGCTCGCGATCGCGATGAACAAATTCACCGGACCCCAAAATTACTCTACGCGATCACGACACTCCCTACGCGATCGCACTGACTCACGCCTCAACACTACGCGATCGCGTGAAACCACCCGCGATCGCACTGCTCTAAATCCCAGACTTACGCGATCGCACACTAAACATCGCGATCGCGATGCACAACCAGTCGACCTTACGCGATCGCATCACTCCTTCCGCGATCGCGAAGAACAGCCTTCTGCACAGTGATCTACAATTTACAGCAGACTTTTCATGTTCCAAAAATGCCGGATGATGGTCCGGATTCACCCCGAGGCCCCCGGGACCCCAACGAAAACCACCAACATACTCCAAAACACGATACGAACTTGTTCCAATCATAAAAACACCATCCTAAACATCAAAATCACCAATTACATACGGATTCAAGCCTAAGTTTCTTCAAAATTTCCGAATTGCTCATTCAATCAGAAACCCGACTAAACAACGTCCGAATGACCTGAAATTTTGCAGGCACATCCAAAATCACCTAACGGAGCTACTGCAACTGTCGGAATTCCATTCCGACCCCGGATCAAAATCTCACCTACCGTTCGGATTTCGCCAAAATTCAACCTTAGCCAATTCAAGCCTATTTCTACACGGGCCTCCAAATTCAATTCCGATTGCTCTCCTAAGTCATAAATGATCCCTCGAAACTAGCCGAATCATCAGAATCTGATTTCGAGAACTCTAACTCGATAGTCAACTCTAGGTTGACTTTCCATATTCAAACTTCCTTCAAACATGCTATTTGCTTTATTTTTAATTCAATTCACTCCTAACTCACCCGATAGGCTCTAACACTGATATAAAACCATAAAACATGTAATTGCAACATGACGGGGTGGTAAATTCCCGTAACGACGGGCCGGGTCGTTACATTCTCCCCAACTTAAACAAATGCTCGTCCTCGAGCGGACTCAGAGTTGTACTAGAAGCAACCCAATAGCTGAATGACCTTACCAAGCATATATTCGGGCGATCATACGTCACCTTATCTCACATAAGTCCGAAAACACCATATAGTCAAAATTTCATAGACCAACTGAACCATAAATCACATTGCACTTTCTGAAATCATATGCCAAATGCTAATCCCATGCCTATACTCAGGATACACTCGAATCCACTGCAATAACCCATATTCACTACTCCGGGTGAGATCATATGATGTATCGACAACCCCATCACTCGAGACGATAGTCTCTAATCATAACAACTGGCCACAATAACCAAATACTAGCTGAAAACCTCTTTCATTAGATAGAGTCTTATTCCAACACCTCCATATCCTGCCCCCCGGCAGCTGAAGCACGCGATATACCGAACCCTCTCAGGTCAACCATTCGTGAATCCATTTCCCTTTTAAAACGTATACCATAATAGGTTTCGAAGCCAAACCTCGATTTTTACCTTTATAACAAGCTAAGATCCAATATGCTCGTATTCATTAATGACTCCAACGGTCATTTCGATTATAACACACCGCACTGGTGATATGACACCTCAACACCGGCCTAAGCCACAACGAGCACAACATAGGCTCCAATAGAAATGTTTGCACACACTCGAATCATGACAGCTCAAATCATGACAATTGTCTCCAGCAAAAGAGCTGCAATTCAATTCCTTTGTGCCATCATAACATAGAACTGAGATCGCGTCTCGCATTATAGAAATAGAGTACCGGAATCCTCCTCGAGAGGTCATAACATCACGTGGCCTTGCCACGATTCGTGATTCTATCCCAACGTTATTACTCATGAAGCACCTCAAGCCACTAAGCTTAAAACGGTTAGCCACGCACAGATCTAGGTCTTGAACCCAAGCAATCAACCTCACCCACGGTGAAACAGTTAACATATGCTATTAAATCCTTAAAGGACACAACCGACGTGCCATTCGCCAAGCGATACTCAAAACGGTCTTTTCCTCAGAAGCGAGGAAGTATTGTATACCGGGTAATATATAACTAACTCTATTTTCACATTACACTGTTGCGGCATGCAACCCGCTCCAATGACATACCCGTGGCGGTGTTCCACCCGATCCACGCATAAATATCGCAACGTGCCACCCGATCCAAATAACCCGTGGCGGCGTGCCACCCGATCCACGCATAAATATCGTAAAAAGGAAATGCTTATCGAGTCGAATTTTCTCATTACAACAAACATATATATATATATAGCCTCAAGCTCGGCCACATGAAACACATCTGACAATGTTTCTCAATACTGGAACCGAATCAATGGTAGATACCTCTACACTGACATCCGCCACTAAGGCCCAACCGACAAAGCAATACCTACCAGTCGTCCGCTGGTCCTGGGTACAACTACTCTGTTGGAGCATACTCTGATGCTCTCTGCTACGCAAATTGTGCCATTTTCCGACATAGTCCATATCACATTAGTCTAGGCGACCTGACTCATGTCAACCAGTCTTAAATAAGGTATCATAACCCAAATTCATCATATCAAGCTAAGAGAGAGCCACTAGGGCTTCCGATTTCCAATAATCACAAAACGGTGCCGATACACACAATATACAACCACTGCATAGGCGGACTAACGAGAACTTCAAGTCTCCAACACATATATAACACATGAATCACTATGCCTGATTCCGTACTCCACCGTACGAATACATAACGCACGTCAAGCGTCCATTCATACCACGAAAGCCATTCAGGAATTTCACTATGCCATCAACGACTCAATTATTACAGGCGATCCAACAAAAGAATACCACCATACCACTGGATATCATCAGTTTACATTACCTTGTTCTTTTTGGATCATATTCTCTACCAAGTTAATAGAATAGCAGTACCATTTTCTTAAATCATCGGAAAGATCGATTCTTAATTCACCTGCAGCTGTCCGCGCTGCTCAATAATTTTATTGACTTCCCATATATTATGAGCTGATCTCAAAACCTAGAATATACCATTATCAACTTTCCATAACACGTCGTATATACCATATCACACTAAGACAACATGGAAATTCATATCCCTTTTATCCGCCTCAACATCGGCGCACTCAACTAGTCAAGGACTTTCATGATCCCATATAGAGAAAACTCATTGCACATTCCAGACCTTACATGCCAACAGGAAAAATACACTCATTTTCAAACCATGGTAGAACACATCATAAACTCTTTCTCCCAATTACATTGCATAAGTTAAACTGCCAGGACTGAGTCCTTATACCCATATTGAGTTACACAACTGCCAGCACTCAAGAGCTTTGCTGCAATGACTGCAAGACTCATTACTTCAACCACATACTAGGAATCAATCGTATCCCTTTTTATACCATTCTGGTTTATTAACAAGTTGTTCCATTTACCAAGTTTCCTTTCTGATTCATCTCTAATTTCATATTAGCCCTTACTGTAGCACCATAATACATCAACTCATGTTACCACACGAGACTCGTACATAAGACCACATGGTCTAAGAACCATAGGCCACTGAATACTCTCTCAATATTTCCCAGAAGGATCACATCCTACAATACTTTATTTTGAAGAACCTCTTGCGATTTGAATTCGTTATCATTACCTTCCCATACGGTTACATAGACTCCCATCATTCACATAATATAACACTAGTCTTGATTTTTCTCTAACGAAACCGCCATCTTTAGCCACATGCACAATTTTGAGACACCTGACTGTTACAAGTAAAATCTTGAACACTGTAAACAATTCTCGGGCGTCAGTCATCCTTCCAATACGGATTACATAGAATCCCATCATTCACATAATATAACACAAGTCTTGATCCCTTCTAACGAAATTACCATCTTTATCCACATACATAATCTTAAGACACCTTACCGTTACAAGCAAAATATGGAACACCACAGGACTATTCTTGGGTGTCATTCACCCTTATTCAGCTGTAATTCAACTATCTTATAGAACAGAATCACTCGTGCCTTGCTAGAACTCTGACACCGCAAAACATGATTACATACAGATACAATTAGCTATCTTTCTTTTCTATACACCGAACATTCTTTACCAACATAAGTTCACAACATCCTAGTATTTCTTCACATCTACGTAGCACCATAACCCTTATCGAAATTTCCCGACATACCTAGAGACAGAGCCAACACAGCACACAACAGTGCAATTAGTTAATCAATAACAACCTCTCCAACTTAGCTCGGAGCCATACATCAAGGCACTTCTAGCTACTCATAGCATTCTTACTCAAATGATGCAACAACGTTCTAGTTAGATTAAACTCAAGTCATTTACAGGATTCGGCGGAGGTTCGAATCATCAGAAATATTAATTCTTTTGCAATTCTTGCATTCAATCACACACAACAATTACGCCTACTCTTTAGGTGACAAAAATCTTTTCTAAGTCCCAAATTTTCCAAAAGTTTTGGCAGAGTTTCCTTTGTAAATTGGCCTATCCACCTGCCAGAGAATCACCAAACCATTCTAACAATACATCCACAACTCAACAAGATATAACAATGTATTTCAACAACATTAAATCTCAATACTATACGAATCATACTATCACAATTTTATACTTGAACCTGCGATGTACCTGCTCGAATCATAACATATGTCAAATACCTTTCACCACAATACTCCTAGCACAACCAATTCAATTTTCTTGAGTCTAAACTCATACTACCATACATAGTGCACTTTACATTTCCAATTACGAGATATGATAATTATTTCTCACGCCCATAGCTAGGGCTACATATCAAATCACAATAAGAACTGAATACCTTACGGCTCTCCCATTATCAAACTGCCATTTGCACAATAAGGATCAGTACCGATCGTATGAACTTCATAATACCGACTCGCAAAATTAATACCTTGGTGCTCAAGCCATAGACAAGGATCTGGCCTCAAGTCCTCCCGGCTGGCCCAACATGAACTCATGGAGATTATATCTCGCCCCTCGATCGGGGAATTGCAAGCCATAAGTCAATTATATTACTGAGCGCTCGATGCGTACACAGACGTGCGGAAGGAATTTCAAAATTATATCTGAAGCTGAATCAAGTGCGCACGATAAGAATTCCAAGAAATGGGAAGTGTTTCCTAAAGGTTCGCAGCCTCCCGAGGATAAGTACAGGCATCCCCATACCGATCCACAAGACTCTACTAACCGGCTCAAGACTCATGAGGCCTTTACACCTAGTAGTGTTGGAGTGTCACGACCCCAAACCCGGTCATGATGGCGTCCAGCACACTGCTAGGCCAACCCGACCAATCAACAGAAACACGGAGCTATCAGCTCACAATTAACCTCTTTTAAGCATAAACTGTGATAGTATAAGAATGAAAATATCCAAGCACCGGGATTAGACATCCCAAACCAGTACAACCTCCCAACGGAACAGGAGTCACAAGTCATGAGCCTTTACCAGAATTTATAAACTGTGATAGTGTATACAACTGTGCACAAGTGTGGGATAGACAGAACAAAAATAGAGATAAACTAGAGAGTAAGGTCCTGCGGACGCTGGCAGCTACCTCGACTGTCCAATTGCAACTCCCGAGCAGCTATAGAATCAGCTCTGTTGTAATGTACCTGGATCTGCACATAAGGTGCGGGGAGTCGGGTGTGAGTACTTCCAACTCAGCGGTAATAAAAGTAAATAATGCTGAAGAAAAGGAAACCAGACAAAGGCACTATCTCTTGCTACACAATACAGAACTATCATAAAACTTCAAAACACTATCATTTTATTCCCTTTCAGCATATGTGAGTATATTATTTAGAAATCTCAAGTTTTAGCTACTTTCTTTCATTATAATATACCAATACCTGGGAGAATCTCAAGCAGTGCAAGTCAGCACTCAAATCAGCCTCTCGGGCTCAGCACTCCTTAACAACTTATACCAGGAGATCTGGTCAATAAAGCAACAAATGTACATGTGCCAGTAAAGTGTAAGTGCTAAAATGTTATGCCACGTAGTACACGTAAACCAATATATGTATGCCATGCAATGCATATGACTGCTACGGTGTGTAGCCCGATCCTTTTGGGTACCCGTGCTCACTGGGGGTGTCCAGACTCCGGAGGGGCTCCTACAGCCCAAGCACAATATCAATATCACACCTGCTGCGGCGCGCAGCCCGATCCATATACCACTGCGGCGTGCAAGTCCGATCCATGCATGTGTATGCATATGCTCACATGAATGTCATGCCCTAACATATGGCCCTCGGCCCCAATCAGTCTAACAAATAATCAAGAAAGCCCTACGGCAACAATATCATATTAGCTCACAGCAAAAAAATATTATTAAGACCTTGTTCAAGTTTTTCATAACCTTATAAAAATGCTAAATAGCAATAATTCCATTTTAAACCTTAAATTTAGAATAAAATATGCTCAGTGTTATCAAAACAAGTGATACCAATCCTTGAAGGATTCAAATAATTGGCACGAAGCCCAAACGTGATAATTAGTCCAATTCATTTTAACAATTAGGCGTTATTATTTATTACGCGGGACGGACCAAGTCACGATCCTCAATGGTACTCTACCCCACGTCCGTTATTCGGCATGCAAGTCACCTCAACACAACACTAATATGTGCAAGTCCGGGGTTTACTAACCCTCAGGACATCATTTACAAGAATTACCCACCTCGAACCGACGAAAGCTCATGCCCGCGACGCCTTAGCTCCTCGAACCGGCATCCACGCACGTCAAAACTAGCACAAATCAGCACAAATATATCAAAATAGGCTAATGGAACATAACTCAATCGAAAGAACTCGAAAAATATCAAAAATCACGAAATTGGCAAAACCGGAGCCCCGGGTCCACATCTCGAAAAACTTCGAAACTCATATTTCCAGAACCCTCGTCTCGCCACGAGTCCATACATATAAAATTTACCAAAATCGGACTCCATTTGCCCACTCAAATTGGTGTTTTTCTTCAATTTAGGCTTAGGGCTCAAACCCACCTTTAATCTTCCATTTACAGAAATTTAACCAAGGATTTCATAATGAAATGATATAATTAAGCCACAAAACTTACCTTCGACGAAACCCCGATGATTTCCCAGCAAATCTCCCATCAATACTTCTCTTGGAACTCAAAAATAGAGGTTTTGGGTATGGGGTTCGCGACTGGACTGTTCTGTTATATTAATTCACTAACTGCCAGGCGACCTTCTGCGATTGCAGCCCCAGGCTCGCGATCGCGAAGAACAAATTCACCGGACCCCAAAATTACTCTACGCGATCGCGACACTCCCTACGCGATCGCACTGACTCACGCCTCAACACTACGCGATCGCGTGAAACCACCGGCGATCGCACTGCTCTAAATCCCAGACTTACGCGATCGCAAACTAAACATCACGATCGCGATGCACAACCAGTCGACCTTACGCGATCGCATCACTCCTTCCGCGATTGCGAAGAACAATTTTCCGGCCTCATTCCAATACACTACGCGATCGCAGTCTCCCCCTTGCGATCGCAGAGCTTCCCATCTTTACCCTACGCGATCGCAGACCTAGCTTCGCGATCGCGAAGCACAAAAATCTTCTGCACTAATTGCAGCAGAAACAGCAGTGCCTTTGGCACAAATTGGTCCGTTTGGACCCCGAATTCATCCCGAGGCTCCCGGGACCCCAATGAAAACTACCAACATACTCTAAAATACGATACGAACTTGTTCCAATCATAAAAACACCATCCTAAACATCAAAATCACCAATTACACACGGATTCAAGCCTAAGTTTCTTCAAAATTTCCGAATTGCTCATTCAATCAAAAACCCGACCAAACAATGTCCGAATGACCTAAAAATTTGAATGCACATCCAAAATCACCTAACGGAGCTACTGCAACTGTCGGAATTCCATTCCGACCCCCGGATCAAAATCTCACCTACCGTTCAAATTTCGCCAAAATTCAACCTTGGCCAATTCAAGCCTATTTCTACACAGGGCCTCCAAATTCAATTCCGATTGCTCTCCTAAGTCATAAATAATCCCTCGAAACTAGTCGAATCATCAGAATCCGATTCCGAGCACTCTAACTCGATAGTCAACTCTAGGTTGACTTTTCATATTCAAACTTCCTTCAAACATGCTATTTGCTTTATTTTTAATTCAATTCACTCCTAACTCACCCGATAGGCTCTAACACTGATATAAAAGCATAAAACATGTAATTGCAACATGACGGGGTGGTAAATTCCCGTATGGACGGGCCGGGTCGTTACATTAAGAAGGAATTAATTTCTTTTTTCCAAAGTTGTCCTTGGAGTAAAGATCTTAAGAGTAGTTTGTTATAATTCTAAGAAGCAAATTAAGGTTAATATGGACAATTTTATTGTTAGTTAATGTTACAAGGTGAAATCCTTGGTATGTTAAAAAAGAGCCAAAAAATCATTTAAAGTGAACAGAAATTACTATTTAGTAAGAAGTAAGGATTAAAGGGGCTTGTTGTCACGTCTTTAGTCTGTTCACTGAGTGCATGTGTGGTACTTGATAACTCGCTCACGATCTTACACAACTTGCTCACATTCTTTCTATGCCAAGTCAGCTTTAACACACTCAAGATCGCTAAGAACATGTTAGAACACAAGATAATTGCCAAATGGCCCCCTTTATATACTAGTTTCGTGGGGCTAGTATGTAAATATTAATTGTTGCATAAGTCCCTTATTATTTACAAGTAAGTCCCTTCTCTAAAAAAATTTACATAACTAGAATCTTTCAAGGACTTCCTAGCAAATCCATAGGTTTCTAGAGTCTTCCTAGGAAAACCTTTATATTTCTCTAGAACATTCTCACAAGTGCTATTGTATTTCATATGTAAACTTCCACGCGACATTAATATATGCCAAATGGCACCTACTTGGCATGATGATGTGGTGGGTCATGATATTCTCCTCCACCTAATTTTTTGCCTCCCTCCGCACAAAGCAAAGACACGTACGCGCGCACCTCGCCTCGGTATCACCGGAGATCTTTGTCCGATAGCCATGATGCTCTATGGAGTGGTTCACCTTCCCATGTCACAAGGTACTGGCCACCTTTCTTCTTGCCTTGTTTATACTTTGGACGGCTAGCAATGAAGGTGTAAATCATCTTCCCATCCGATGCCTTTCCTTGCTCTTGGGCTGAATCTTCCCATGACTCAACCAAGTCTAGCAACTTCTCAAGCACTGGGTCCATGATTCCACTCTCTATTTGGCTACCCTCGGTGGTCCAGCATTACTAGCAAACTTGAACCCTCTGTTTGGTGCATCTCCTGAGTCTGATAGCATGCCATCACTTTGTAACTAGTCGTCCTCTTTAACTATGTCCGTGCAACTTTTTTTGTTGTCACCATGATCTATTTGTATGGTGCCAAGATAGGCTTTGAAATCCCATACTTTTGGCTTAGCAAAGTGCATCTGTCTAATGAAGGCGGTTTCTCCGGTGTCATCCTTATGTGCTTGAGCAAACTTCCCTATCATTGTTGCAAGCTTCCCCAACTCTGGCCATTCACTTACCCAATATGATCCTTCATAGAAGTAGCACCCTCCCTTAGGCACGTACTCGCTACCATTTTCGTGCCCTTGCCGTTTCTCTTGGACCCTTGTCTGTTAGATAATGGACCCTTCCGTTACCTTTGTATACCCCTACTATGCTTTTCCCGTTGTCCTCATCGTGATCTCCCTTATCCCTCTTGGCGTTGTCTTCTTTGCACTTGGCAGGCTCCATCTTGAAGTCAACAAATGACTCGGCTACTCCTATGGAATGTTCACATTGGCTACTTGATGTCTTCTTAACTCTGGCTTTGCTCAATTTTGAAACCCATCCATGAAGTAGAAAAGGAAATCTTCCTCGTACAATGATGATATTTGCAGCATTAATGTAGTGAACTCGTGCACATACTCCTGATTTGTGACCGTCTGTCGGAGCTCCCTTAGCTTCCGCCTAGCCTCGTACACCATATTCATCGAGTAGAATTGTTATTCAACTCCTTCTTGAACTACTCTCATGTCTCAATCTCACATAACCCTTTTTTCCATGTTGGCACACTTCCGATCCACCCCAGCACAACAACCTCGGTCAAGTACATTGAGGTGTTGCGTACCTTAACAACATCGTCATCCACCTTAACTATCTCAAAGTACTTGTCCATCCTCCAAAGTAAGTCTGCCTCCTCGTCGTGCGTCCTGTGCACCACCATACTTCTTTTGTTTAGGGACCTTCACGTTGATCCCTTCTGCAAGTACCAAGCCTTTGGTAATTCCGGCCATATGGTTCCCTACAAAACTTCATTATAGTAATCTCTTGTATTCTTTCCAATATTCCTTAGTCATAACCTTTGCTCTGATACCATGTCATCACATCCTTAGTCGTTGACTAGGCACACTTGTGTCACTTGATAACTCGCTCACGATCTTGTACAACTTGCTCACATTCTTTCTGTGCCAAGTTAGCTTAACACACTTAAGATCGCTAAGGAAATGTTAGAACACGAGAGAATTGTCAAATGAAGCTTTTGTATTAGAGATGACTTGATTGTTTTGCTTGGTGAATTATAAATGAATGGCCCCCTTTATATACTAGTCTTTTAGGGCTAGTATTGTCACGACCCAAAATTCACTAATCGTGACGGCACATAACCTAACCTTCTAGATAAGCTAACTAATAACTATCCAATTTCAATAATATTATTTAAATAATTGAATAAAGGAATTATTCTGAATCTTTTGTATTTCCCAAGCACTGGTAGTACAAATCATGAGCTTCTAAGAATAGAGTCTACAAAGCAGATATGAAGAAAATACATCATCTGTTTGAAAAGTACATAAATATAATTTTATAATCTAAGGCTATTGTGAACAAGAGGTAGTTGTAGTAGGAACGCAAGTACGCCTTCAAATCCAGCAACTATCGAACGCAACAACATTGTCATCCGGGATTTGTACGCGATGTGCAGGAAGTGCAGTATGAGTACAACCGACCACATGTACTCACAAGGTAATAAATCTAACCTTAGGTTGAAAGCGGTGACGAGCTGGAACATAGGTTGGGTCCAACATAAATAACTAACAGCGGTTCACACAACATAGAGTATATAAAAAATATAACCTCAGAGGTAAAAATGTTCAGCTTTTGCACAGTTATTTCAAATATAGTCCGCTTTTCATGGTTTTCAGTAAAAACCAAATCATTTATCGAAAATATCAAAATTATGAGATGGTTTGAAAACCGGAATTTTCTTGAAAAAAATCCTTATAATAAGAACGTTTCATTTCCTTTCAAAATAATCTGTGTGAAATACCACTCTACTTTATGCGCACATATCAATGTGTATAAAAAGTCATGAATGATACGATACCGTACAATATGAGAAAAATGTGTCTCTATGCATGTATGTCATATATACATGTCAATGCCATGTATCTTAGATATGAATGATGTACTCACAATCTCAGAGTGTTCGACTTCATTGTACCACACCTCCCTCTCATCATACTCAACCACATGCGGCCTAGGGAAGATCCATCCCGGAATATATATATATATATATATATATACACACACACACACACATCACTGACTATAAGTCACCCAGTACCGAGGAAACAGGCCAATCCAGTCTCATGGAGAAGATCCATTTTATACCAAGGTAAGATCCATCCATAAATATAATCAACAACGCCCATTGTGGGTGTGCACACTCCGAAGGGGCTCATTTATCCCAAACGCTATAACAAGCCACTCATGGCATAAATCAATCAGGCACTCGGACTTACACAATAATCAATAATATATTTTGCGGCGTGCAGCCCGATCGCATAACTGTCACTCATAATCAGATTATTGACCTTTCGCAGTCATCACTCTCCAGTCTCACCCACGGGCTCACAATATCACGACAACTGACTCGGAATAATGATATGATGTATCAATAAGTAATAACTGAGGCTGAGATATGATATGAATGCATGAATGTGACTGAGTACGAAATATCAATGAAATCAATAAGATGACAACAAGACACGACCGCTAGGGGTCCCAACAATATCAACATATGTCACGACCCCAAATCCGGTCGTGATGGCGCCCAACACACTGCTAGGCCAGCCTGACCAATTAACAACAATCACGGAGCCATAAGCTCACTTTATCCAATTTAAGCATACGGAAATAATTCAACGGTGATAGATACATATTAAAAACAGGGAACCAAGTCCCAACACGTGCCAACTCCCATAGACCGAAGGGTCAAGAGTCATGAGCCTCTACTGAACATGAGTGTATAAAGGTTTACGAAAATACCAAGTGCGGAAAGAAATGTCAATACAAAATCAAAAGACGGTAGGAAGGAATATCGGGTCCTGCGGACTCTGCAGCTACCTCGAATATCCACAAACGTCGCCTCGCACAGCTACCGGATCACTGCTGAGAGGTACCTGGATCTGCACACAAGGTGCGGGGAGTAAAATGAGTATTGCCAGACTCAGTGGTAATAAACAAGGGTAAGACAGCGCAGATAAGAAATCCGCGATAAAGCACTATGTAAAGCTATAATCGGCTACCACTGTCATAGAATCAATCTTCGCTGTACACTGTACCAACAAATACCAATAAATAGCATAACGGCTAGCGGATGTAGCTAAATGCAATGCAATGCATGATATGACCGCTACGGCGTGTGGCCCGATCCAATTTTGGGTACTCGTGCTCACTGTGGGGGTTCGGACTCGGAGGGGCTCCTACAACCCAAGCACATCTCATAGAGATATCCCTGCGGCGTGCGGTCCGATCCAACATATATCTCGCTGCGGCGTGCAGCCCGATCCACTACTAGTCGGCTAATATGCAGATACAGCCTCGCAAGCTCAAAAGTAGTTTTTGAAAACTCTTTTATCATTTTTCAGTTGGAAAACAGTAATATCAAGTTCCAGAGATTGGAATTTGCATAATAACAAAAATAGCTGCGGACTAGTAGTAAACTAGCATGTCTATATGATAAGACAATGATAACGATCCTCGCGGGATCCGATAACTGGCTCACGGCCCACATGTATAATCAACCGCCCAAGAAGGGGGTTCCTCGGCTCAAAGTGGCCATTATCACAATATATATATATATGCAACCATCCGAGAAGGAGGTTCTAATACACAGAATACTATTAGTCGGGAATGACCAAGTCCAATCCCCAAATCACAATGCCACCACGCCCGTCTCATGACGTGTGTCTCATCTCTACATAGCACTGTAAAGTGCAAGTACGGGGTTTCAAACCCTCAGTACATTATTTATTACCACCACTCACCTCGATCCGATAGAAGCCTTAATCCGCCTTGCGCTCGTCTCGCAATTCAATCACCTTGAATGCCGAATCTGCTCAAAAATCAATGAGAATACATCAATATAGGCTAATTAATCACAACCCATTCGAAATAACTCAATTTACATCAAAATTCCCAAAGTTGCCAAAACCCGAGCCCCGGGCCCACATTCCGAAAATTTACGAAATTCACATTTCCGGAACCCTCGTCTCGCCACGAGTCCATACATATAAAATTTACCAAAATCGGACTCTGTTTGCCCACTCAAATCCTTGTTTTTCTACAATTTAGGCTTAGGGCTCAAACCCACATTTAATCTCCCATTTACAGAGAATTAACCAAGGATTTCATGTTAAAAAGATGTAATTAAGCCACAAAACTTACTTCCGACGAATCCCCGATGAATTACCAGCAATTCCCGTGAGTTTCTCTCTCTAGAACTCAAAAATGGCGTTTTGGGTGTATGAACCCGCGACCCCTCTGTTCTGTGATTTAACTCACTGCCAGAACGATTTCTTCTATGCGATCGCATTCCCCTTGTTGCGATCGCATAGAGCAAGTTTCTCATGCCTCCAATTTGTTCTATGCGATCGCAGGCCTAGCCATGCGATCGCATAGCTTCGCATCAAATACCCTCCGCGATCGCAATCGAGCCCGCGCGATCGCAATGCACAATTTCCGGACACTATGCGACCGCAATGCCCTCCATGCGATCGCATAGAGTAAGCTTCACGCCCCCTTCCACTCTTCTATGCGATCGCAGTCATCTCTATGCGATCGCATAGAGCAACTGCTGACTGCAATTTTCTGCAAAAATTTTCCAAGTTCTAAATGCCAGGTTGATGGTCCGAATCCATCCCGATGCCCCCGGGACCCCAACGAAAACCACCAACATACTCCAAAACATGATACGGACTTGTTCCAATCACAAAAACACCATCCTAAACATCAAAATCACCATTTACACACGAATTCAAGCCTAAATTTCTTAAAACTTTCCGAATTACGCATTCAATCAAAAACCCGACCAAACGACGTCCGAATGACCTGAAATTTTGCAGACATATCCAAAATCACATAACGAAGCTACAGAAATTGTCGGAATTCTATTCCGACCCCCGGATCAAAATATCACCTACCATCCGGATTTCGCCAAAATTCAACCTTAGCCAATTCAAGCCTATTTCTACACCGGGCCTCCAAATTCAATTCCGATCGCTCCCCTAAGTCACAAATCACCTCCCGGAACTATCCGAATCATCAGAATCCGATTCCGAGCCCTCTAACCAAATAGTCAACTCCGGGTTGACTTTCCTTATTCAAGTCTCCTTCAAAAAGGCTATATGCCTCATTTTCAATCCAAATCACTCCTAAATCACCCGATAGACCCTAACACTGATATAAAAGCATAAAACATGCAATTGCAACATGACGGAGTGGTAAATTCCCGTAACGACGGGTCGGGTCGTTACATTCTCCCCAACTTAAACAAACGCTCGTCCTCGAGCGTACTCAGAGTTGTACTAGAAGCAACCCCATAGCTGAATGACCTTACCAAGCATATATTCGGGCGATCATACGTCACCCTATCTCGCATAAGTCCGAAAACACCATATAGTCAAAATTTCACAGACCATCTGGACCATAAATCACATTGCACTTTCTGAAATCATATGCCAAATGCAAATCCCATTCCTATACTCAGGATACACTAGAATCCACTGCAATAAGCCATACTCACCACTCCGGGTGAGATCATATGATGTATCACACAACCCAATCACTCGAGACGTTAATCTCTAATCACAACAACTGGCCACAATCACCAAATACTAGCTGAGAAGAAAAAAAAAACCTTTTCCATTAGATGGAGTCTTGTTCCAACACCTTCATATCATGCCCACGGCAACCAGACACGCGATATATCGAACCCATCTCTCAGGTCAACCATTCATGAATCCATTTCACTTTTAACTGATACCACAATAGGTTTCGGACCCAAATCTCGGTATTACCTTTCTAACCAGCTGAAATCACATATACTCACACTCACAATTGGCTCCAACGCTCATTTCGATCATAACACACCGCACTGGTGATTTGACACCTCAACACCGACCTAAGCCACGACGAGCACAACATAGGCTCCAATAGAAACGTCTGAACACACTCGAATCATGACAGCTCAATTCATGACAACTGTTTCCAGCAATTAGAGCTGCAATTTAATCCTTCTGTGCCATCATAAAATAGAACTGAGATCGCGTCTCGTATAATAGAAATAAAGTACCCGAATCCTCCTCGAGAGGTCATAACATCACGTGGCCTTGCCACGATTCGTGATTCTATCCCAACGTTATTACTCATGAAGCACCTCGAGCCACTAAGCTCAAAACGATCAGCCACACACATATTTAGGTCTGAACCCAAGCAATCAATCTCACTCACGGTGAAACAATTAATGTATGCTATTAAATCCTGAAAGGACACAACCGATGTGCCATTCGCCAAGCGATACTCAAAACGGACTTTTCCTCAAAAGCGAGGAAGTATTGTATACCAAGTAACATATAACTAACTATATTTTCACAATATTCTGTTGCGGCGTGCAACCCGTTCCAATGACATACCCGTGGCGGCGTGCCACCCGATCCAGATACCATACATCTGGCGGCGTGCCACCCGATCCAAGTAACCCTCGTCAAATAAATACGCGTCGAGTCAAGTTGCTCATCATAATAAACATATATCGCCTCAAGTTTGGCCACATGAAACGCATCTGACAACGTTTCTCAATACTGGAACTGAATCAATGGTAGATACTTCTACACTAACATCCGCCACTAAGGTCCAACTGACAAAGCAATGCCTACCCGCCGTCCGCTGGTCCTGTGTACAACTACTCTGTTGGAGCATACTCCGATGTTCTCTGCTACGCAATTTGTGCCATTTTCCGACATAGCCCATATCACATTAGTCTAGACGACCTGGCTTATGTCAACCAGTCAGCAATCAAGTATCATAATCCGAATTTGTTTTATCAAGTCAAGAGAGAGCCTCTAAGGCTTCCGATTTCCAATAATCACAAAACGGTGTCGATGCACACGATATACAACCACTGCATAGGCGGATTAACGAGAACTTCTAGTGTCCAACACACATATAACACATGAATCACCATGCTTGATTCAGTACTTCACCATACAAATACATAACGCACATCAAGCGTCCATTCATACCACGAAAGCCATTCAGAAATTTCGCTATGCCATCAACGACTCAATTATTATAGTCGATCCAACAAGAGAATACCACCATACCACTGGATATTATCCGTTTACATTACCTTGTCCCTTTGCACCATATACCCTGCCAAATTACTAGAATAGCAGTACCATTTTCTTAAATCACCAGCAGCTGTCCGCGCTGCTCAATAATTTTATTGACTTCCCATATATTATGAACTGATCTCAAAACCTAGAATATACCATTATCAACTTTCCATAACACGTCGTGTATACCATATCACACTAAGACAACATGGAAATTCATATCCCTTTCCTCCGCCTCAACATCGGCGCACTCCACTAGTCAAGGACTTTCGTGATCCCATATAGAAGAAAACTCATTACACATTCCACGCTTCGCATATCGATAGGAATATACTCGTCTTCAAACCATGATAAAACACATCACAAACTATTTCTTCCCATTCATTGCATAAGTTAAACTGCCAGGACTGAGTCCTTATACCCATATTATACTCATATCGGGTTACACGACTGCCAACACTCAAAAGCTTTATTGCACAATATCTGCAAGACTCCTTACTTCAACCACATACCAGGAATTAGTCGTATTCTTTATCATACCGCTTCGGTTTATTAACAAGTCATTCCATTTACCCGGTTTCCTTTCTGATTCATCTTTGATTTAATATTAGCCACTACTGTAGCACCATAACACATGAACTCATTCCACACGAGACTCGTACATAAGACCACACGGTCTGAGACATATAGGCCACTGAATACTCTCTCAATATTTCCAGAAGGATCACATCCTACAATACTTTATTTTGAAGAACCTCTTGCGATTTGAATTCGTTATCATTACCTTCCAATACGGATTACATAGAATCCCATCATTCACATAATATAACACAAGTACCGATCTCTTCTAACGAAACCACCATCTTTAGCCACATGCACAATTTTGAGACACCTGACTGTTACAAGTAAAATCTTGAACACCGTAAACAATTCTCGGGCGTCAGTCATCCTTATTCAGCTGTAATTCAACTGTCTTATTGAACAGAACCACTCGTGCCTTATTAGAATTTTGACACTGCAGATCATGATTACATACAGATACTATTAGCTATCACTCTTTTCTATACACCAAGCATTCCTTACCAACCTCGGTTCAAAATACCCTAGTATTTCTTCACATCTACGAAGCACCATAACCTTTATCAGAATTTTCCCAACATACTTAGAGACAGAATCAACATAGCACACAATAGTGCAATCAGTTAATCAATAGCAACCTCCCCGACTTAGCTCGAAGCCATTCATCAAAGCACTTTCAACCACTCATATCAGTATTACTCAAGTGATGCCGAAATGTTAGTATGATATTAAACTCGAGTCATTTACAAGCTTCGGCGGAGATTCGAATCATCAGAAATATTAACTCTTTTGCAATTCTTGCATTCATTCACACACAACAGTTACGCCCTCTCTTTAGGTGACAAAATCTTTTCTAAGTCCCGAATTTTCCAAAAATTTTGACAGAGTTTCCTTTGTAAATTGGCCTATCCACCTGCCAGAGAATCACCAAACCATCCTAGCTATACTTCCACAACTCAACAAGATATCACAATGTATTTCAACAACATTAAATATCAATACTACACAAATTATATCATCACAACTTATACTTGAACCTGCGATGTATCTGCTCGAATCATAACACATATCAATACCTTTCAATTACACATGAGAATCAACCACCTACCTCGCCTCAATTTAGCATTTCAGCACAATACCTTCCACCAGGATACACATAGCATAATCATTTTAGTCTTCCTGAGTTTAAACTTGTTCCACTACAACGTAAGGCACTTTACCTTCCAACTAAGAGATATGATAAATATTCACCACGCCCGTAGCTCGGGGCTACACGACAGATTACAATAAGGATCTAACACCTGACAGCTCGTACATTATTAAGCTGCCCTTTCCACAGTTAGGGACAATACCGGTCATATAAGTTTCATAATACTAGGTACATAGATATAAGCCCAGTCTTAGTCACTTTACATAGTAATTTATCAATTGGGAAGGATCAAGTCCAAATCCCCAGTCACAATACCACCACGCTCGTCACGTGACGCGTATTCCATCTCAGCACATCACTTTATAGTGCAAATACGGGGTTTCAAACCCTCAATACATTATCTATTGCCACCACTCACAAAATCGGCACCTCGATGCTCAAGTCATAAACAAGGTCCAGCCTCAAGTCATCCTGACTGGCCCAACATGAACTCGCCGAGATTATATCTCGCCCCTCGTTCGAGGAAATCATAAGCCATAAGGCAATCACATTATCGAGCGCTCGATGCGTACACGGACGTGTGGAAGGAATTTCAAAAATTATATCTCAAGCTGAATCGAAGTGCGCACGATAAGAATTCAAGAAACGTGAAGTGTTTCCTAAGGTTCGCAGCCCTCCCAGGGATAAGTACGGGCGTCCCGTACCGATCCACGAGGCTCTACCAACCGGCTCATGGCTCGCGAGGCCTAGTAAACCTAGGCTCCGATACCAACTTGTCACGACCCCAAATCCGGTCGTGATGGCGCCCGACACACTGCTAGGCCAGGCTGACCAATTAACAACAATCACGGAGCCATAAGCTCGCTTTATCCAATTTAAGCATACGGAAATAATTCAACGGTGATAGATACATATTAAAAACAGGGAACCAAGTCCCGACACGTGCCAACTCCCATAGACCGAAGGGTCAAGAGTCATGAGCCTCTACTGAACATGAGTGTATAAAGGTTTACGAAAATACCAAGTGCGGAAAGAAATGTCAATACAAAATCAAAAGACGGTAGGAAGGAATATCGGGTCCTGCCGGACTCTGCGGCTACCTCGAATATCCTAAAACGTCGCCTCGCGCGGCTACTTGGATCACTGCTGAGAGGTACACGGATCCTGCACGCGAGGTGCGGGGAGTAAAATAAGTACTGCCGGACTCGGTGGTAATAAACAAGGGTAAGACAGCGCGGATAAGAAATCCGCAATAAAGCACTATGTAAAGCTATAATCGGCTACCCTGTCATAGAATCAATCTTCACTGTACCTGTGCCAACAAATACCAATAAATAGCATAACAGCTAGCAGATGTAGCTGTATGCCATGCAATGCATATGACCGCTACGGCGTGTGGCCCGATCCGTTTTGGGTACCCGTGCTCACTGTGGGGGTTCGGACTCCGGAGGGGCTCCTACGGCCCAAGCACATCTCGTAGAGATATCCTGCGGCGTGCGATCCGATCCAACATATATCTCGACTGCGGCGTGCGGCCCGATCCACTACTTGAGTCGGCTAATATGCAGATACAGCCTCGCGAGCTCAAAAGTAGTTTTTGAAAACTCTTTTATCATTTTTCGGTTGGAAAACAGAGTAATATCAAGTTCCGGAGATTGGAATTTGCATAATAACAAAAATAGCCTGCGGACTAGTAGTAAACTAGCGTGTCTATATGATAAGACGATGATAACGATCCTCGCGGGATCCAATAAGCGGCTCGCGGCCCACGTGTATAATCAACCGCCCGAGAAGGGGGTTCCTCGGCTCGAGAGTGGCCATTATCACAATATATATATATATATGCAACCATCGGAGAAGGAGGTTCGACGGCTCTAGAATAGCCAATAATACAGTATCAACAGGTCGTTCTAATATATAGTCTCCAGTTCATGATCGACCCCGCACTCTCAAGAGTGTGCGTGTCTCGCCGCTATACAGCGTCACAAAGTGGTATACGGGGGTTTCGAACCCGTCTGGTCATCACCCACATCTATTACTCGCCTCGATACGGCGCGACGACTACTCCGCGATGCCCTTGCCACGAGAATCAAGCTCGGCACGCGTAGAATCTGATCAAATATAGTAGAAATACAACAATTTAGGCCAATAGGACGACACCCAATCAATACGACTCAATTTACATCAAAATTCCCAAAGTTGTCAAAACCCGGAGCCCGGGCCCACATTCCGAAAATTTACGAAATTCACATTTACTGGAACCCTCGTCTCGCCACGAGTCCATACATATAAAATTTGCCAAAATCGGACTCCCGTTTGCCCACTCGAATCGGTGTTTTTCTTCAATTTAGGCTTAGGGCTCAAACCCGCATTTAATCTCCCATTTACCAGAGAATTAACCAAGGATTTCATGTTAAAAAGATGTAATTAAGCCACAAAACTTACCTCCGACGAATCCCAGATGAATTACCAGAGCAATTCCAGTGAGTTTCTCTCTCAGAACTCAAAAATGGCGTTTTGGGTGTATGAACCGCGACCACTGCGTTACGTGATTTAACTCGCTGCCCGAACGATTTCTTCATGCGATCGCATTCCCGCATTGCGATCGCATAGAGCAAGTTTCTCATGCCTCCAATTTGTTCTCGCGATCGCGAGGCCTAGCCATGCGATCGCATAGCTCTGCGTAAATAACCTCCGCGATCGCAATCGAGCCCCGCGATCGCGATGCACGATTTCCGGACACTATGCGACCGCGATGCCCTCCGTGCGATCGCATAGAGTAAACTTCACGCCCCGCTTCCACTCTTCTATGCGATCGCAATCATCTCTATGCGATCGCGTAGAGCAATGCTGTAGCCAATTTTCTGGAGAATTTTTCCAAGTTCTAAATGCCGGTTGATGGTCCGAATCCATCCCGGGCCCCCCAGGACCCCGACGAAAACCACCGACATACTCCAAAACATGATACGGACTTGTTCCAATCATAAAAACACCACACTAAACATCAAAATCACCGGTTACACACGGATTCAAGCCTAAATTTCTTAAAACTTTCCGAATTACGCATTCGATCAAAAACCCGACCAAACGACGTCCGAATGACCTGAAAATTTGCAGACATATCCAAAATCACATAACGAAGCTACAGAAATTGTCGAATTCCATTCCGACCCCCGGATCAAAATATCACCTACCGTTCGGATTTCGCCAAAATTCAACCTTAGCCAATTCAAGCCTATTTCTACACGGGCCTCCAAATTCAATTCCGATCGCTCCCCTAAGTCACAAATCACCTTCCGGAACTAACCGAATCATCAGAATCCGATTCCGAGCCCTCTAACCAAATAGTCGACTCCGGGTTGACTTTCCTTATTCAAGTCTCCTTCAAAAAGGCTATATGCCTCATTTTCAATCCAAATCACTCCTAAATCACCCGATAGACCCTAACACTGATATAAAAGCATAAAACATGCAATTGCAACATGACGGAGTGGTAAATTCCCGTAACGACGGGTCGGGTCGTTACAACATAAAGCCTAAATATGATATCTAGCATGATGTACAACTCAATTACTATCACATGGTGAAAAATGCAATTATCAACAATGTGGGCCACTAAACAGTGCCCTAGAAAAAACAGAATCACAACTCACTGGGTGCGCGCCCACAGGCCTATTACCTAGCATGTGCGTCACCTCAACATCAATCACACAGTACGTAATTTGGGGGTTTTTACCCTCAGCACTAAGTTTAGAAGAGTTACTTAACTTAAACAAGCTAATTCCAACGCTGAGCAAGCCAAACCTTGCTCCAAGGATGCCATCATGCACGTAACGACCTCTGAATGGCTCAAAACTAGCCAATAGCAATTCAAATGCATCAGATAAAGCCCAAGGAAGAAATTATAAATGCTAAATATTAAATCCTACATCAAATCTCAAATTCGGCCAAAAATCACACTCGGGACCATGCCTTGAAACTCGACCAAACTCACAAAATCATATAACTCATTCAATTACGAGTCTAATCATACTAGTTTCACTTAATTCCGACTCCAATTCGATGTTCAAAAGTCAAAAATTCATATTATGAAACTTTATGCCCGAACCCCCAATTTGCTCATTGAAATTCATCAACCAATTGCCAAAAATAAAGCTAGATTCATGGAATGAAGTCAAAACATAGTAGAGAATACTTACCCTATCCTTGTGATGAAATTTGCTTCAAAACTCGCCTCAATCCAAATCCCACGTCTCAAAATATGAAGAAAGAACCAAAACTTCTATTTTAATAACTGTGCCCAGGTATACTGCATCTGCGATACATTAGCCGCTTCTGTGGCGTCACTTTTGCGACCCATATCATGCTTCTGCGGAGAAGCACTGGAGGCCATGCCTTTGCACCTGGTCTTGAAGACGCTTCTGCAATCTCGCTTCTGCGCTCTTGAACCGCATATGCGATTGCACAGGTGCGTCTAAGCACCCGCACCTGCGATCCTCACGTCCAGCTCCTTTTATCGCTTCTGTGATGGCACTGCCGCTTTTGCGGCTTCACGCTTACGCTCAACACTCCGCAGGTGCGGTCATACAAGAACTAGAAAATCTTCAGCAATAGTGAAAAGAAAATGATCTGAACCTTGTTCGAAACTTACTCGAGCCACTCGGGACCCCGTCCAAATATACCAACAAGTCCCATAACATAACACGAACCCACTCGAGTCCTCAAAACACACCTAACAACATCAAAACGATGAATCACACCTCAATTCAAAATTATTGAACTTTGAAACTTCAACTTCCACAACCAGCGCTAAAACCTATCAAATCACGTCGGATTGACCTCAAATTTTGTACACAAGTCTTATCTGACATTACGGACCTGTTCCATTTTCGAAATCGAAATCCGACCTCAATATCAAAAAGTCAATATCCGGTCAAACTTTTCAAAATTTCAACTTTTTCCATTACATCCAAATTCTACTACGAGCCTCTAAATCACAATCCGGGCGTGCTTCTATGTCCAAAATCACCCAACAGAGCTAATGGAACTATCAAAAATCCAATCCGAGGTCAAATTCCAAAAAGTCAAATTTTGGTCAAACCTTTTAAATTTAAAGCTTCTAACTGAGAATCATTCTTCCAAACGAATAACCTAAAAATAAAAACAAAGATCCTCATAAGTCATAATACATCATACAGAGCTACTCATCCACTCAAACAACCGAGCGAAGTGCAAATGCTCAAAATGACCGGTCGGGTCGTTACAATTATTTAAATTATTTTGTTGCATAAGTCCCTTATTTTTTTGTGTGTGTGTTTATATTTTTATATTTTTAAAATATCTTCGTGAAAATTCTGCCTCCAAATGTTTGAGAAAACATAGATAAGAAGGGAGGAGTCATGGGGAAAACTGGGTAGTTGGAAACTAAGCGGTGCGGCAAAGTAAAGAGGGAAATGTGGAAAAACATAGTAAGTAACAAATAATAATGTTATAGAATTACATGCAAATCCGACCTTAGCTCAGTTGGTAGAGCGGAGGACTGTAGTCGGTTAATCCGCAGCTAATCCTTAGGTCACTGGTTCGAATCCGGTAGGTCGGATAATTCTTTTGCTTTTCTTTTTTCGTGAAAGTTGTCATTTACTGTATATGGAGGTTCGACATGAAGACTAAACATCGACTTTTTTTGCTATCTGTATCATATATAAAATCTTATTATTAAAAATATGCATAATTCCATTATTACCTGCCATGTTTATATTTTTCCTATAAAATTTATACCATTCATTAAATACTTAATATTAATAGTTGATTCCTTCCAAATTAGGCGCCTACAAATATGGAATTGTTATAAAATAATAAAAGAACAAGAGCAATATTATAGAGCAAAGTAGAGAGAGAGAGAATTCTTATTGAATTTTCGGATGATTTATAATGGGGTAAGACCCCTCTATTTATAGGGAGATGGTGACTTAGCCAGCAAGTAATAAATCCTAGAATCTCTCTAAATATAGACATTCACCATAAATAGAATTCTATTTATAACACTCCCCTTTGAATGTCTATTCAACAGATAATGTGCCTCATTAAAACCTTAACTAAAAGAAAACCCAATGGGAAAAAAAATTTAGAAAAGGAAAAGGAGTACACATGTTTAAAAATGCGCCTATTGGTTGCCTCGTTAAAAACCTTGCAAGGAAAACTCGGTGGGACAAAACCTTGTAAGGGAAAAAGAGTGCAACGTGCATTAACTCCCATTGATGAGAGCATCAATTCACATCCTTAAGCATTCGCATAGCAATCTTGTGCACTAGATTCTTGAAGGTTGACGTTGGCAAAGATTTGGTGAATAAATCCGCCATATTAACTCCAATGAATATGTTGTACCTTGAAAATCCTCGCTATCACATTATCATGCTTATAGTTATAGCAATATACATTTGTGCACAAATTGCAATGAGAAAGTGGTACCTCGAGATCAAGAATTGTAGATGCTTCAAGCAACTTAAATCCTTCATGGATTGTCATATAAGTTAATTAATATAATAGACTTTAGATGCATATCAAGTTCTCATGTCATGCGAGACATATAAGATATCGAAAACCGATTGCACATACCATTGACTTTAAACTTTTGAACCGCAGGTCCAAACAACATGTCTTTCATATGAAACTAATTATACTTGAATTGTTTCTCTAGACTTAAGATCCTCGTATAAATTTAGCTCTATCATGGATGTCATCGACGACATTTTATATCGATTTCAATATTTTTTCATAAAGACATAACATAGAGATCTCTTCATTCATATTTTCAGGTACCTGAATCTCTCATGAGATATTATGAAGTGTTATGTCATGTGATCTTCTAGATCATTTGCCTCCTTTATTATGATCATTTTGATCATTTGCTCATCTTCTTTGTCAAGAAGTTTATTTGAAACCGATTTGCCTATACGCTTCAAACGTACTATACACTTTGTTCTTCTAGGACTTAATATGAGCATTTGTAATGAGAATATAGTTACTTTCTTTGAGTCAGCAAGTGCGTTTGACATGCTTTGCAACAAATTGCACATGAATTATCATTTTATGAACTTCGAGTTCATATTATTTTATTGAGGATCTAGATATAGAAACGATATTTCATTCCTCGTAACTTTATCTCAATTGTTTTTCATGTCTCTCCCTCATGTTAGAAAAATCAACTTATTTCCTCAACTTTGAGAACCCATCTTTGTGTACTATGTGTTAATCAAAATATACACTGCACGTCAATAATAATAAGATGGAATTATTTGGTTCTTGAACCCTGAACCACTTGTGAGGGGAAAAATAATATACTTTCATATATAACGTACATCAAACTAATATATAAAACTTTGTTCTCATAAGCAATTATTTAGCTATTAAGTGGAGGCACTCAATAAATCATTTTACTAAACCAACTGTAATGTAGACCAACTTATCAAGATGAACTTCTTGAATAGAAAATCTGGAATCTAAATCAAATTATTGAGCAAGTTACCTCGCACATACCGGCCAGGTTGCGGGTTAATAATAATTGCACTTGTAACCATCTCATAGATGCATGTTATGTGGTATACATGGCAGGTGAATGGGCCCATATTCACCTTTGATATTTCCAGCATTCATGGGATTCAATCTCAATTTTAGTTGGTCAACTAATTAATGAGAACAACCAATGTAAGAGAATTCGTAAAGAACTTTCTAGTTCTTTAATATTTACCCATGTGAATTCTCTATTATTTTTGCACATCATACTTGAACTTATATGACAAAACCAATTATGCCAACTGGATAAATTATCAATATTGATAAACTTCAGATTTACACCACGATGTGTGCAATTATGAATATATGATATGAGTTTTTATATCAATATCCACTTCATTGTGGTATTCTTTGTTTATGTAGTACAAATTGGAGAATAAAGTGGGTAGCTTTTCACATACATATTACCCCGCTACAAGTTGTAGTAATAGAAGATATTAAATCTTTTCTTTATTTATAGTCTCAATATAATCAACCGCTTTCACGTATACTTTGGAAACTGAATAAGTTTCTTTGAGACGTACTACAACACAATACCTTATTGGTAATTAGTTGTGTTTCTCCAAAATAGTAATAATTGGCTCTTCCAGAGCTCTCAATTAATTTTGTACTGCCACATATTCATCAACATCCATGTGGTGAATATCTCTTTTAAAGAGAAAGTTATACCATTATGTGTATGGTCAAAATTATATGTAAGATATGTTTCTTGCATTACCGTTGTCTTTTAATAATCACAATGCCAAAATATTTTGGCGTATAATAGGTACGTGACCAATGACCATTCATGCCATAATAATGACATTATTTATGGTATCATCTCAAACCTTCTTCTAGAGGTGAGTGTGGTATATATTCACTACCACTAGCACGTTCATATTCTTTGAAGAATGAATATGTATTCATAAGTAAGATGTTGTCACATTCACATCATGAATGGACCATAATAATCTATATGTGCTTTATAAAATCTCATGTCAAATCGATGACAAATATTACTTTCACAGAGTGAAGGATTATTTTGAGAATACTTATTGTTCTCATTACCACAATGATGACGATATAATTTCGTATATTGCCACGTCCATATCCATTGATTATTCATGGTAATAATTTTGTCTTCTTTCAGACTTATTACATACTGTTATCACATTCTCTAAAGGGAATGAGAATGGAGCAAATTCAATGGGACGGATTTTTAATTCTATGCCCACAATTATTCATGAATTTAATCATGGCAAGATATAGAAATTTTACCACTTTGGGTGGCTATAATTTCTTTCAAACTCCATTAGAGTTGCAAACAAAATTTATCGTCTTTGCTTGTATTTAAAATCAAAAATAGAATGTCAATAATTTGAAAGAGAAAAGTAAAATACTTACCTTAAATCTAAAATTTAATCATGAAGGAAGTTCATGGAGCAATTGACAATTATTGTGCTCAATCCCAAAGCTTCTACTCAATTGGTTAGAGTCTTGTGCTGATAACCTGTTATAAAATAATAAAATAACAAGAGCAATATTGTAGAGCAAAGTAGAGAGAGAGAGAGAGAGAGAGAGAGAGAGAGAGAGCGAATTCTTATTGATATGGGATGAATTACAATGAAATAAAACCCTCTATTTATAGGGATATGGTGACTTAGCCACCAAGTAATAAACCCTAGAATCTCTCTAAATATAGACATTCACCATAAATAGAATTCTATTTATAACAGGGATAAATATTTGAATAGCTTATTCTTTCCAAATTAGGCGCCTAAATATTTGGGACTAAATATTTTTTCATATTCACATCAGATTTGTTTCCTCCTTTTTCTGCAGGCTTCTCTTTCCTCATTTTTCACGTCCTCGCCCTCCAACTTTTAATCTACGCCCAGTAAGTCAACTCATGTCTCCAACATCATCCATTACCGAGATTCACTGGCTATTTGTTATGCTTGAAGATATATTGAAATCTGATTTCGGGGAGTCTCCCATGAAGAAGAAAAAGAGAATTAAATTTTCTATTCCTCTAGCTCCACTCAATAAATTTTTTACAAATAAACTACAAATCAGTTTAAGTATGTATAAAGAAATATTATTTTAATGGTATCTACAAATTATTACATTTATACTACAGTTAAACTGCAATCTATGTTGAAAAAAAGACGTTGACTACAAAATTTCTTTTAATCTACAAATCAGTTTACGTATGTATAAAACAGTATTTTTTTGAAGGGTATCTACAAATTACTACATTTATACTACAATTACACTACAATCTATGTTGAAAAAAAATATTGACTATAAAATTTTCGCTTTATCTACAAATAAACTATAAATCAATTTAAGTATTGTATAAAGTTGTATTGTTTTTAAGTGTATTTATAAAATTATTATATTTATACTACAATTAAACTATAATCTATGTTGAAAATATATGCTGACTACAACAGTATTAACTGAGAGAGAGAACAACAATAACTGGGCACATCTAACAATGACGTCGTTGGCAATAGTGGAAATATGCTTCATTTCCATTGAAATTATAGGCAACTTCTTAATTCAGTCCGATAGCTAATTGAGCTTAGAGACCTCTTTTTTCCATTAGAGATGAATTCGCCGTTACAGTCAAGTATTTCAAAAACAAAAGAGATGAGGAATGAAAAATGATGGAATTAAGTTGAATGAAGGTCTGGTAGTCCAGATGATTTAAAGGAGAGGGAAATAGTTGAGCGGTGGTGATAATATTGGGAAGGCATTAATTAGAAAATAAGGATAATATATGGACACCTTTAATTAAGGAGTAAAAATTGTCCATTAATTAGATCCTTTATTAAGTATGGTATATGATTGATAATTTGATATATTAAGTGTAATTAAATCAAACCTTAAACATTGAGTGTAATAAGGTTTCCTATGTGGTATAGGAATGTAAAAATCTCTAAAATTGTATCCAAAAAAATAGATACATAAATGAAAACAAGTTATCGTACCTCCGTATACACTAAGGGGTCGTTTGGTAGGATGTATTAGATAAAATAATGCATGCATTAGTTTTGTGTATTAATAATATCTTATTTGATAGATATTTTAAACTTATGCATTAGTTATGCAATCATTAGTTATACATCTTATTTGGTATTATCATATGCATAACTAATGCATAAAAAACCATGGTATTACCACTGCCGTGGGTTTTAATGCATACATTAACTTAATTAAAGATAAAATTATCCTTCAAAATTTATGTTTGATTAAAACATGCTAGTAAATATATTAATGCAAGTCTTAAATAATCGAAGTAGTGAGAAATAAAATTATATCTCTAGTACATAAATAAATAAATAAATAAATAAATACTTAGCCTTTTTCTTTTTTATAAATAAATATTTAATTCTATATTACAGTAGAGGTACACAAATCGAATAATTTTTTATAACTTTTTCATATAAAAATATTTCTCTAACATATGTTTCTTTTAAAAAGTTAGAGTGATGAACTGATTTTGAAGCCATTTTTATAACCAAACAATTCTTTTAAAAATTGTGCAATGCTTTAAGTGGAATTACCAACTATGTCCATTTATAATTAGCTCATTATAAAAATTGACCAATTGATAAAAATATTATTAATATTAGCCAAATTAGCCAATTAGCTATTTATAGAAAAATAAAATATTGAGCTATGACTGACATTGATGCTCTCTTAATAGATGTCATATCATTTATGTAAACCATTTTGCTCCTACTATTTTTGCATAAGAAGTTAATGTATACCTTGTCACATCACCATATTCTTCTAAATTTCCCCCGCTTCTTCCTCTGTATTTCTCTGTTTCCTCCTTAAAAGTTTTGCTGCATCTAATCCATTAACTAGTTTTAGTACTCGCTGTCACACCTCCCATTTTACTACCCCGTACATGCGTAAGGTGTATAAATACACTTGTAGGGTATACCCCGATGCTCAATTACCCGAGACGGATAAAATAACGTAAGGGAAGGAGTTTTTCCAATTTAAGGACAATCGGTTCGGGATATATTCAGAGATTAATCAGAGTCGCCACTTGGGAATGACAATGGTGTCCCAAGTCACCAGTTAATCCCGAATCCGAGGAATTTTGACTCTTTGAAATGTATGCGAAGCAGAGGTCCGGATAAGGAACTCTGTTAACCTGGGAGAAGGTGTTAGGCACTCCCGGATTCCGTGGTTTTAGCACGGTCGCTCCACTGTCGTTTTTGACTTTTGTTTGACTCAGTTAACAACATAATATGTTTTTGCGTTAAATATTATTTTTTAGGAATTTGCGACATTGCGGAAACACGCCTTGAGTCATACCGCAACCAGTACGCCTATGACTTTTGGAGTATTTCGGCTTTGCCGAGATTTGGATTTGAGTCGCACCAAGTGCACACTCGTTCATAGGAAGGTATATTAAAATCGTGCCCTAAAGTAACGTCTATCGGCTTTTAAATCTTTTGGGAGAAGCTATGGAATTGGCTATTAGCTTTCCCGGGTCTATTTTGTATTATATCATTACTAAATGGGGGCCCCGGTGTTATTCGGGCGAGGCTCGTCCCAATTTAATTTTAAAGTCCGATCCTAAGAGGTGTATACTATGTTTTTCTATTTATGTTCTTCCCTTAATCGCTTTTATCGAATATTCTAGGCCCATCGGACTTCTATTATTCAAAGGGCCTGGTCTTCTCAATGAGCACGCGTTTGGACTGCCCGGGTATTCAGGATCCAAGCCATTTTTATTACTCCTGCTCGCCAGCCTTGTTAATTTAATACAGAAGTTCAGGCCCATAATATACACTGGGTTTTAAAATAGATAGCAGTTGTAGTGATTGAAATAGAAGAACAGAGATATACAATTGGAACAAAAGGCATTTTTATTTATTTCAGTAAAAGAAATCAATACATCAACTCAAATGTCAATCATAAATCTATTACTGGTTTCCGTAAATTATAACTCATAGGCTGCTTCTTTTATTACACTAGCATTTGGGGGTTAATACTGAATCTGAGAAGGTGACTTGATTATATAGGAAAAACTTGAAGAATGACTATCCTAATTAACTGTGGATCTAGACTAATTAGTTAACTATACACATCATTACACTACTGGCTTAGCATTTTAACACTACGAATATGGTTCTATTTAAACAGCTTCAATATCCAGTTACCTCTTTCCATAGCCTGTTACAGATTTTTATTCCCGATCTTCTAATTTAGACTAACTGTATTAACAACGATTATACAGTCTGATTGTTCCATGGTTTGACTTTAAATCTCTACAGATGAATGACTCTAGGACTTGTGTATAATTATACTACTGATTCCCTTATGACTTGTTTTATTAACAGATTATTAGTCCAAAACATGAGAGAATCACTGTATGACCTAACATTTACTATTTTGGAAGGTTGTCTATGCTTAAGAGGCAACAAATACGTGATTATGATTGATTAAACTACTGTGAGTGAATGATTATTGATTCAGAAGCTATTTTTAACTAACTTATGTTTTAATGTTATTACCTAATTAACTAAGTGAGGTACTAATTCATACTATAACTATACTACCACTACTACTAGTTATTACATTGTCTCCGTTTCTGTTTTTCTTTGCTACTGTCTACAAACAAATTACAGTATTAAACTACCACTATAAAGCAACAATGAATTTAAACTTGGATCTTCATTTTATTTCATCAAAGGCGCCAATACAGCATCATTCATAAAGAAATGTACCTGGATGAAACAGAGAAATCGATGAGTTCTAGGGGAGAAGGAGTAAGCAACAGCAGATTTCAAACAAGGCAATGCAACAGTAGAGGATTTGAATATCAGCGAGCCAAACAACACAGCAACAACAGGTGCGAATCAACAATGTAACAGAAGAAACCAATCCAATTTCGAGCAGAAGAACACGACAGAAAACCAATGGAAACCAGTGAATTCTACTGAGAAGTTCCAGAAAAATCCTACTGTTCTATTGCTCTTTTATCTCTCAATGAATTTCAGCTTAAGAATTAGCCCAAGTATGAATGTCAGATTGCTCAAAAATGTTCTACTCCAAAAATCCCCCCTTTCAGCCCTTTTTAGGGTGTATTTATAGCTAACTAAAGGCTGAAAACTTGGGGAGAAAGTTATGGGATTAATCCCAACTTTCCCCCTCTAAAATTTGTGAAATGTACACTTAACCCCCCAATTCTGTTACCAGAAATCCTTCCAGCATGTGCTGGAAGGTTCTAAAGATTCCTTTTTATGGGTTTTTACCAATGTAGCCCTAAGGGTTTGGGATTTTTACGGATTTCCCATTTTAGGGAGACCATTATACCCTTAAATCTCTGCAAAATTGCAGAAATGAGGGGTACAAATGACTCCCTTACCCTCTTAAGTTTCAAACTATTCACTAAAATACTATTTCAAGTTCCCTATATGCCCTCAAAGGTTTTGCTGATTTACTAGACCTGCCTAGGTTAATTTTCAGCTTCTTTGGACTTATTTAACTAATAGCCAGCCCTAGCATTAGTATTTAAGGGCTGGCCAGTTTTATTTCTAAGAGCTATTTCAATTTTAGCCACTTTTAAACTAATTTCAATCAATTAAGACCAATTTATTCTTAATTAAAGCTAATTGCAGGCATAGCCTGCTTTGTTATTATGTTTAAACTATTTAAAAGTTAGCCAGTCTCAAGTTGAGACTTAGCTTGGGCTATCAAAGCCACATACTGGACAGCTGGGCCCAAAACCTTTACAGGTTTGGCCACTTTGCTGTTCAGGGCTCAATATAGAGCCTGGGCTAGTCTGCATTTGCAAACATAGCCCTTTGCACAACCAGCCACTGTTTTAAGGTGGACTGTGTGTTAGGGCTCACAGAATTGGTCAACCCTTTGCAAGGTTGACCATTCTTAGGCCAATTATTAAACTTGTAGCCTATTTTTGTTCATTTTCAGTTTATGTCCTTTTTCAAAACTAACCACTTTCATGGAACTAGTACTAACAGCTATAACCAATCTTCCTAAGCATAATAGACATCAATAGTGTTCATACTTAACATAAAACTATTGCAAACTTAACCATTTCAACATATAATTGCACATATAAACACATGAAGTCAAATATTGTTCATTAATCAATCAAAATTCAGAAGTGGGGTTTGATAATGTTGAATCTCAACTAATCAACTCACATAACTTGAAATCATGCAGCAACATGGCAATTAACATCAATTAGGCTAAGTAACAGTCCTTTCATGCTAGATGATATACTGAAACCTTAAAACACTTAGCATTTATGGATATAGACACTGAATTCCCAAAACCAGTCAACATGGTTCAACTAACCTAAGCAGGGTAATTAGAATTCATTTTTAAGTGCTACCCTAGCTTGATATATGCATGTTAAGAGTGGGGATAAAGCATAGGAAAGCCATGAAGAAGCAAAGAATAACATTCCTAAATCTAGCACAAGTGTATGACAAATGAGATGAAGATGATGACAAGAAGAGCATGGAGAAACAGTGAAAAGAGAAACCTAAGTCTATCATATGAGGGTAACATGAAGAGAATCAGACCCCAAATTGGCATACCCATTCATCAAGTAAAACATAATAGAGATGATATGACAAGAATACTAGACTTGCATGAATCAGAATATGAGCAAAGAAGTGAACCCCAGATAACTTGATATAAGAGATGAACAGAGATAGCCAAGCTTTTACCAAGACTAAACATAAGAAGATACAGAAAGAAAAACAGTAGAGATACTGTAAGCCAACAAAAGTAATCTAATGCAAAGCTAAGTGACAATTAAAAATAGTATCAGAATCAAAACATGCAAGATGACAGAAGGACTACTGAAAACTACAAGGTGAGGGACCTCAATACTATAGTAGACAAAGAAACATTGGGACATCAACATAAAACTACCAGCCACAGAATACTAAAAGAGAACAATTGAACTAATTATGCCAAAAGAAACAGAGAAGACAGATAGTCATGATATTTGCAAGCCAACAATCAAGAACCAGTGTACTCAGCAGAAACAGAACACACATATGAGGATGAAGTGGAAATAGAACCCTAGTACTAATCATGATCTTGAAAGAACAGGTCAAAGCATGCGAAATTAAGCAAATAAGGCATGAAACAAAGAAGAAACTAAGGTAATAATCTACGTCTATTAGAGAAGCATGCAAAGCAAATAATGAAGAACAGAAACAAACAAGCATTCATAAACATGTCTATCAAACTAAATACACAAAATCAAACAAAAATAAAGCATAGAAAGCAGACAAGGGATCAGGGACTTAGCTCGCGGGGCCTGTCCCCCGAGCTTCCTAATCTCTTTCTTTTTCTCTGTTTTTCTAATCTTTCAGACTCTCTAGACCTTTCTTCTTGTTTCCTTTTCTTTTATTGTTTTCCAGATATCTTTTCTTTTTTCCTTTTTCTTCTGGTTTTCCTTTTAGGCCTAAAGATGAGGCCTTTTTGAGTTTGGATTGCAGAGGGGTGTTTTGGGGGTGTAAAAGATGAGGTCTTGATTGGGTGTTGGATTTGGGGTCGCCGGAGTTAGGGTTCCGACGACCTTCTTCGGGATATTCGAGAAGTTCTGGACTTATTCGAGGGTAGCTAGTGATATGGTCGGATAGATCTCATGGAGAAGAAGAGAATGGCATTGGTTTCGTGTGGGTTCTCATACTTTGGTGGTCACCGGTGTAACTCCGGTGACCGGGACTTTGAAGAACGGTGGTATTTTTTGGGGTTTTTTGGGTGTGCTATGAGTGAGGAGAAAGAAAAAGGAGATGGGAGAGGTAAGGGAGGCCGGCGACCACCGTGGAAGGTGGTGGCCGCCATGGCTGTTTAGGGTTTTCTGATGAAGACGAGAGAGAGAAGAGAGGGGTGAGGGGCGGCTAGGTTAGGAATTTGGCAAAAATGATAACAAATCTCGGACATAAGCCTTATATAGGCCATATGTCCGAGATAATCTCGACCGTCCATTGAAGAGAGATCAACGGTTCTGGATGAGCGTTACTGAAACGCCACCGTTTTGCTTCTAATGAGACTAAGGTCTCACACCCTTGGATCAAATCACATGAACGGCCAAGATCAAATCTCCCACAATTAATTAAACCAATAATTCTACTAAATATCCCAGCCGTTAGATCAATGAAGTTGGACGGCTGGGATCAAGTCAATTAAAAGCCTGGACCGGGTCTCCTTTGGGCCTAGGAACTGGGCCAACGATTTGGACCACAATTGGCCCAAATTCAATTACACAGCATATATATATATATCTATTTTTTGTATTTTCTGGTTTTAATGATTTTTATGTATTTTCTTTTATTCTTTTTTTCTTCTTTTCTTTTATGAAAAATTATAAATCCTAATTTACTACCTACTCTAATTTCCTAGTATTTTTTGGTGATTTTCTACTATTTTTTCCTAATTTCTACTACTTAAGCTATTTTTAATAATTTCCTAATTAACTAAACTAACAAATTACTTACTACTTTTTTTTTTGATTTTTTTTAATCTCTTACTTATTCAAACACACAAAAATATAACTAATTTCAAACAAAGCAAGTAATTGCACTCAAAAACATATTTATTTTAATTTTGGAATTTAAAGGCTTAGTGCAAAAATCATGTGCTCACAGACCTCACTTTGAATGATAATATCTCCAGTTATATATGAAGTTGTGTGATTCACAACCTATTTAATTATATCCCTTTGAGTCTAGTTTTCAACGCAACAAACTTGCGTCATGCTTTAGAGGTTGCCTACATATCCTGGGCTAAACAGGAATCAGGTCAGTGTAGTTCGGGAAGGTCTGGCAGTTTTAAAAACTACCAGACTCACTGTTGCATTGACACTGTTGAGACCTGCTGACTTACTCCTTATTACACCGGGGGGAAATGTAAAATGAAGAAGCTATTCTAAGCTATGATCCTACAATTACAATTGTTCCTAATCTAGCTTTTGCTCTTCTTCCCTTTCCGGTGATGCAGAATCTTCCTTTTTTGTTGATTTTCTTGTTTTTCTTGATGACTCGCTTTTTTGTTGATTTTCTTGTTTTTCTTGATCCCGAGCTGAACCTGCTCAAAACAAAACAAACTACCTCTTTCTTCTTTTTTTTTTTTTTTTGCCCCAGTGTGGGCTTTTAAATATAAACCATGATGATGCAGAAAATATTCCCGTGTTTGAAGGTGGGCGCCTAATAGAAATGAAAAATGAAATGCGAATGCAGAAAATATTCCCGTATTTGAAGGTGGGCGCCTAACAGAATTTAAACGTGCAATGTGATGCAGAAAATATTCCCGTATTTGAAGGTGGGCGCCTAACGAAATTTAAACGTGCAATGCGATGCAGAAAATATTCCCGTATTTGAAGGTGGGCGCCTAACAAAAATTAAACGTGCAATGCGAATGCAGAAAATATTCCCGTATTTGAAGGTGGGCGCCTAACAGAAATTTAAACGTGCAATGCGAATGCAGAAAATATTCCCGTATTTGAAGGTGGGCGCCTAACAGAAATTTAAACGTGCAATGCGGATGCAGAAAATATTCCCGTATTTGAAGGTGGGCGCCTAACAGAAATTTAAACGTGCAATGCGAATGCAGAAAATATTCCCGTATTTGAAGGTGGGCGCCTAACAGAAATTTAAACGTGCAATGCGAATGCAGAAAATATTCCCGTATTTGAAGGTGGGCGCCTAACAGAAATTTAAACGTGCAATGCGATGCAGAAAATATTCCCGTATTTGAAGGTGGGCGCCTAACAGAATTTAAACGTGCAATGCGAATGCAGAAAATATTCCCGTATTTGAAGGTGGGCGCCTAACAGAAATTTAAACGTGCAATGCGATGCAGAAAATATTCCCGTATTTGAAGGTGGGCGCCTAACAGAAATTTAAACGTGCAATGCGATGCAGAAAATATTCCCGTATTTGAAGGTGGGCGCCTAACAGAAATTTAAACGTGCAATGCGAAAATGCAGAAAATATTCCCTCAGCCTGAGGACCGGGGAGCAGATTCTAAAAGATGTTACCTTCCTCTTTTTGGTATTTTCTTTTTACCAATTTATCTCTTGCCTGTGAATTTCTCCACTTATTCGGCAGACTTTCTCTTTTTGGTATTTTTTTTAAATTTTCCACATTGGTCACATTCACTTTAAAGTGATTAGTGACAATTTGTTCCTGCATGAAACAAAATTTATTAGATATAAACTGCTGGCAACTGGCATCTGCCGTCCCCACTTCTTATTGCTTCCTTTGTTTTTGCTTTTTCATGTTGCATGGCTTTCGACTTCTTGTCCCTTGCAGACTCTGTTTGTATTTTCTCAATTTTTCCATTTTTGTTTTGTTTTCTTTTTCTTTGGCCAAGTTTGCCAAGCTTCTTTATTCCTTTCCCCAATCTTCCATTCTTTCTGATCCAGTGTTATTTCAACTTCCATTACCAGGAGCTGGTAGTTAGCTCTCAAAAGGGTAAACAATGAAATGCAGAAAAAATGAAAGAAAGGTAAGGGTATTTTGGAGAGATGACGGAACTTATCTGGGTGTTTGCTGGCTGATTCGGCTGACCATGCCATGTATTTAAACTCTGACCCAGTTCGTTCCAATCGTTATTCAGACTCCAAATCGCTTTTGACCCAAACCGATACTCTTTTTTGTTGCCTTTTTCTCTTTTGATAGTCCTCACGATCGCCTTACGGTGCCTCGAAAGGTTTTCACCAATAAGACTCTCTCGTTTATTCTCTCGACCTCACAATCATCTCACAGTGCCGATTAAGGTTTTCACTGATGAGACTCTCTCATTTTATTTCTCTCAGCCTCACAATCGTCTCACAGTGCCGGCTAAGGTTTTCACCGATGAGACTCTTTTCCATTTTTCCTTTTTGTATTTTGTTTTCTGTACCACGGGTATTATCCGATGCTTCGCTCCTCCTTCATTGTATTTGTTATCATTTCAAAATTGATCGGAAGGTCTTTCTTTGGACTGTAACGTGGCTTTTGGACGGGTTAAGAAAGAAAGATATAAAGGCTCAAAAATTTTAACGAGGGTTAAAAATATTTACAACTCTCGGAATTATTAAAACATAACTTATGCCCCAGTTTCAATATGTGGGGAATTTTTTTGGATTTTTCCTTTATTGTGACTGAACCTCAGAGAGGCTGCCTACGTACCCTTTCGGGATCAAGTCAGACGTAGTTCATCCAACTTCGTAAGTTAGATGGATTTCTTTTTGACTTTTTCCCGATTTTTGTCTTTTTCTTTTTCTTTTTTTTTCATTTTTTTTTTTCAATTTTTCTTTTCATTTTTCCATCATTTCATTTTCATTCTGGCAATTGAGAACTTATTGCATTAGAGTGATTCCGAGAGAGGGATATGAAAGAATTCATTCATTAAGGCTCAAAGGGGTTAACAATGGATAAAGTGTTTGGATAGAGAATAAAATGCCTTCGTCATTTCAATTCCAAAATCACAACAAAACACAAAACATACAATTGAAAAGGAATCATACATAGTATCTTTTGACTGCATCTGAATTGATAGCAGTCTCTACGCACTTTCCTTCAACATCAGTTAAGTATAATGCTCCATTAGACAACACCCGTGATACCACGAACGGTCCCTGCCAATTTGGCGCAAACTTGCCCTTTGCCTCGACCCAATGCGGTAAAATACGCCTCAATACGAGTTGTCCAACTTCAAACTTCCGAGGACGTACCTTCTTATTGTATGCTCTGGCCATTCTCCGTTGATATAACTGCCCATGGCAAACTGCGGCCAATCTCTTCTCATCAATCAAACTCAGTTGTTCCAGCCGGGCTTTTACCCATTCATCGTCATCTATTCCAGCTTCAGCTATGATCCGTAATGACGGTATTTCTACTTCTGCTGGTATACAGCCTCTGTCCCATACACCAGTGAGTAAGGTGTGGTTCCGATAGAAGTACGCACTGTCGTGCGATAACCCGTGAGAGCAAAGGGTAACTTTTCATGCCATTGCCTGGATCCCTCCACCATTTTTCGGAGAATCTTCTTAATATTCTTATTCACAGCTTCTACTGCCCCATTCGCCTTTGGCCTGTAAGGTGTGGAATTACGGTGCGTGATCTTAAACCTTTCACAAACTTCCGCCATGAGATGACTGTTTAAATTGGCTCCATTGTCTGTGATAATCACTTTGGGGATTCCAAATCGGCATATGATATTCTCGTGCACAAAATCCACCACCGCTTTCTTCGTCACCGCCTTGAATGTCTTAGCTTCGACCCACTTGGTGAAATAATCAATTGCAACTAGGATAAACCTGTGCCCATTAGAAGCGGCTGGATCTATTGGGCCGATGACATCCATGCCCCAAGCAACAAAGGGCCAAGGTGCTGACATTGTGTGCAACTCGTAAGGCGGGGAGTGGATCAGATCCCCATGTACCTGGCATTGGTGGCATTTCTTTACATACCTGATACAATCACGCTCCATCGTGAGCCAGTAGTACCTAGCTCTCAAGATCTTCTTTGCTAACACATATCCGCTCATGTGGGGTCCGCATACTCCAGCATGTACTTCAATCATAATTTCATCTGCTTGTTGTGCGTCCACACATCTCAATAAGCCCAAATCTGGTGTCCTTTTGTATACTACTCCTCCACTGAAGAAAAATCCATTGGCTAGACGCCTGATGGCTCTCTTTTGGTCTCCTGTGGCTTGCTCCGGGTATTTGCCAACTTTCAAGTATTCTCTAATATCATGATACCACGGCTCTCCATCCGACTCTTCTTCCACAGCGAAGCAATAAGCATTCTGATCTCGGACTTGGATCTGGAGCGGATCTATGTATGTCTTGTCCGGATGATGCAACATAGAGGACAATGTGGCCAAAGCATCTGCAATCTCATTGTGCATTCTCGGGATATGCTTGAATTCTATAGACTGGAATCTTTGAGACAACTCGTGCAAACAATACCGATATGGTATCAATTTCAAATCTCTTGTCTCCCATTCCCCTTGTATTTGGTGTACCAAGAGATCCGAGTCACCCATGACCAAAATCTCTTGAATACCCATGTCAATCGCCATCCTTAATCCCAAGATGCATGCCTCATATTCGGCCATATTGTTGGTACAGAAAAATCGAAGCTGAGCTGTAACGGGATAGTGTTGACCCGTACTTGAAATGAGTACCGCTCCGATACCAACGCCCCTGCTGTTGACGGCTCCATCAAAGTACATTTTCCATCCTGGCCTTTCCTCTTGCTCCATCTCCTCGACAAGCATTGCCTCTTCGTCCGGAAAGTATGTTTTCAATGGCTCATACTCATCATCCACCGGATTCTCAGCTAAGTGGTCCGCAATAGCTTGTGCCTTCATTGCCGTACGAGTTACATAGACAATGTCGAATTCTGTGAGCAGAATCTGCCATTTGGCAAGTCTTCCCATAGGCATGGGCTTCTGAAAGATATACTTGAGAGGATCCAATCGTGATATCAAGTACGTAGTGTATGCTGACAAATAATGCTTTAGCTTCTGAGCCACCCAAATCAATGCACAACAAGTTCTCTCCAGTTGGGTATACTTCACCTCGTAAGATGTAAACTTTTTGCTGAGGTAGTAGATGGCTTGTTCTTTCTTGCTTGTCTCATCATGTTGACCCAGTACACAACCGAAAGAGTTATCTAGCACCGTCAAATACAAAATCAAAGGTCGCCCTGGTTCTGGAGGAACTAACACTGGAGGATTAGCCAAATATTCTTTGATCTTGTCAAAGGCTTCCTGACACTCGTCGGTCCACTTCACTGCTGCATCTTTCTTCAGCAACTTGAAAATTGGCTCGCATGTTGATGTCAATTGAGCGATGAACCGACTAATGTAATTCAACCTTCCTAATAAGCTCACATGACCTCCTTCTTGTTCTTCGGCGGAGGTAGACTTTGAATAGCCTTGATCTTTGATGGATCCAGTTCAATACCCCGCCGGCTCACAATAAACCCCAGTAGTTTCCCTGAAGGCACTCCAAAAGCACACTTCGCCGGATTGAGTTTTAGATTGTACCTCCGGAGTCTTTGGAAAAACTTCCTCAAATCCCTCACGTGATCAGGTTGTTTTCTGGACTTTATGATGACATCGTCCACATATACCTCAATTTCTCTATGCATCATATCATGAAACATAGTGGTCATTGCCCTCATGTAAGTTGCCCCGGCATTCTTTAATCCAAACGGCATTACCCTATAACAGTACGTTCCCCAAGGTGTAATGAAGGCAGTTTTCTCACCATCTTCTTCGTCCATCAGGATCTGGTGATAGCCTGCATAACAGTCCACAAACGAACCGATTTCATGCTTGGCGCAATTGTCGATCAATATGTGGATGTTTGGCAATGGGAAGTCATCCTTTGGACTGGCTTTATTGAGGTCTCTATAGTCTACACACACTCTGGTTTTGCCATCTTTCTTTGGAACCGGCACAACGTTTGCCAACCAGGTGGGGTATTTGGTAACTCTTATGACCTTTGCCTCAAACTGCTTATTCACCTCTTCCTTTATCTTCACGCTAATGTCCGTTTTGAATTTCCTCAGCTTTTATTTCACTGGCCGGCATTCCGAATAGATAGGCAACTTGTGTACCACCAGATCTATGCTAAGCTCGGGCATGTCATCATAGGACCAGGCAAAGATGTCCTTAAATTCATGTAACAACCTTATCAATTCATCCCTGAGGGGTGCCTCCAAATGCACACTAATCTTTGTTTCTCGGACATCATCTTCGCTCCCCAAGTTTACAGATTCCGTATCACTCAGATTCGGCTTGGGTTTTTCTTCGTATTGTTTCATGTCCTTACTTGTTTCCTCCAGGGCTTCCTCATCCTCACATTCTATTTCACTATCTTCCTCGATTTCTTGTATAGTAACGTGATTGTCAGAACTGGGTCTAGAATCCTTCACGCGTGACATGGCATTGGAATCAACACATGCAAAACTGTACAAAAGGAAAAATAAAGAAAAATAAGGCAAAAGTGAAGAAAAAGGAAAAACTGCATTTCATTAATAAAAGAAACGAACAATGTTCGGGATACATGGTGATGATTTTTTTTTTCATGAGGGGGAATGGGGAAATTATAAAATAACAACTTTCGGGGAAACAATGATGAAATTTTGAGCTAACTACCAAGACTCCTTCCGGATAAGGAAAGGAGTAGCTTCCCAATTGTTCAATGTGACTCCGGGCCCCACAAATTGCACGTCCATGTTGCTCGTGCCTTCCCCTGCTTCAATCGTATTCACCTCCCAGAACAACTTCTTAAAACCAAGCATTCCTTCATCAAGTTGGGTCTCAATGCACTTTGCTGCAGCAGATGGTTGATGTTTTGTACCAGGCCTGATAAAGATGTCGGATAATTTGGGTATGGGTTTGGGCAAGGTCCAGTTTCTCTTGGCTTTAGAGGCTCTTTGGATATCGGCAAAGGTGGGTTTGAACCCTAAGCCGAATGTGCCTTTATTCTCCGGAAGCTGAACCTGGTTGAGTGACTCCCTGCAGTGTTTTGCCTAATCCCCTCCCCGGTGCAAATCCGTTTTTCAGCATTTCTCTGGCCACCATTACAGCAGTTGGTGCCAACATCGGGGTTGATAGTTTTTCTCCTTCAGCAACTTTGTTCACTTCTACAGCATCCGTCACTTGGTAAACCCAAGGACCCCGATCCCCATCAGTACCGTCAAAAGGTGCTACCACATTACAAGCGTTTTCCTCTCCGTGTACAACAATCTCTTGCTGCTCCCATTCAAACTTGACCATCTGGTGTAGAGAAGATGGTACCGCTTTGGCCGCATGAATCCAGGGTCGACCTAACAGCAAGTTATATGATACGGCAATATCGAGCACCTGGAACTCCATCGTAAAATCAACGGGACCGATGGTTACTTCCAAAATAATATCTCCCAACGTGTTTTTACCTCCGCCGTCAAACCCTCTCACGTTGATACTGTTTCTCCGGATTCTGTCCGGGCTAATGTTCAGCTTCCCTAAGGTTGACAGCGGGCAAATATTAGCGCTCGATCCATTGTCAATCAATACCCTGGTCACGACTGACTCTTCACTCTTTACTGTGAGGTACAATGCTTTATTGTGTTCAGTTCCTTCCACCGGCAGCTCCCTATCAGAAAAGGTGATCCTGTTAGACTCGAAAATTTTGCTAGTGATCTTCTCCAAGTGACACACGGAAATCTTCTCCGGAACATGAGCCTCATTTAGAATTTTCATAAGAGCCTTCCGGTGCTCTTCTGAATGTATCAACAAAGATAACAAAGAAATCTGGGCCGGGGTCTTTCTTAACTGTTCAACCACTGAGTATTCTTGTGACTTCATTTTCTTAAGAAATTCTTCTGCTTCCTCCTCCGACACTGGCTTTTTCAATTGACTTTCTCTCACCGTCTTCATCTTTCTCAGTTCCTCTGGAGCAAAACACCTTCCAGATCATGTGAGTCCATGCGTTTCGTTAATTTCACCAGAAATCTCTTTTCCCTTGTAAACTACTGCTACCTTGTTATAGTTCCAAGGCACAGTCTTTGTATTCACCACTGGCATTTGCACTACTGGTTTTATGATCACTGGCTCTGCACTTGCACCCTTCACAGTCACAATTGTCTTTGCTCCTGGCACTACCACTTTTAGACTTCCCATCACTATTGGCTTTGGTTTCTCAACAATTACCTCCTCTTTCACAATTTCTTTCTCTAACTTGTCACTCGACTTTATCATCATGACGGCCTGAGATGGTTTTTGATTGCCATCACCCTGCACCAGTTCTATCATATTTGTTTCTCATGATGTGCAGGCAAATGATTTTGCGTTATATTGGGAGTCTCTGGAGCTTGTACCTCAATTCTCTTGGAGTCAATGAATTATTGTATTGCGTACTTTAAGTGGAAACACTTCTCTGTATCATGTCCTAGTGCCCTAGAACAGTATTCGCAACAGACAAACTAGTCTAAATTTCTGGGTGGAGGGTTGGGAATTTAAGGTTCGATGGGGTTCAGCATCCCTAGTTGTCTCAATCGGTGAAAAAAGCTGGTATATGATTCTCGCAGAGGAGTGAATGTTCTTTTCCTTTGAGCCTGTCAATCAGCGTCTGGCCTGGGTCTATTCTGGTTGCGGTAAGGTTTAGGGGTTGAGTATGTGTTTTGGGTATGGTACACATTGTGTGGAGCTTGAGCTCTCCACACGTGGGGTGGTGGTGGTGGATAAGCTTGGGTTTGAGGGTGATGGTAATGTGGTACAGTCGGTTGGTATGGTGGTGGTGGTGGGTTATATGGGCTTGGTGCATTGTAGGGATTTGGCGGGTAAGATGGTGGAGGTGGATTATATGGGGTTGACGGGCTTGGTGGGTGTTGGCGATAGGGTCTCGGTGGGTTATAATGTGGGTTGCGACTCCAGGACCTGCTTTCCACGGTTGCCACTTCTTCTTTCTTCTTCTTTCCCATCATTCCTCCGCTTCCACTCTGTATAGCTTGATTTGTGGCTTTGATAGCCGAAAAACTCATAATCTTGTTTGTCTTCAAACCCTCTTCTACAAAACTTCCCATTTTCACAACTTCGTTGAAACTTTTCCCAATGGCAGACACTAGATGGCCGTAGTACGTTGGCTCCAAAGCTTGCAAAAAACAGTCCACCATCTCTCCCTCTTTCATTGGCGGATCCACTCTAGCGGCTTGTTCCCTCCATCTAAAACCGTATTCTCTAAAGCTCTCTCCTGGCTTTTTCTCCATCTTGGTAAGGGATAACCTGTCGGGTATGATCTCCAAATTGTACTGAAAGTGACTAGCGAAAGCTTGCGCTAAGTCATCCCAAACGAACCATCTTGTATGGTCTTGTCGGGTATACCATTCCAGAGCTGATCCACTCAAACTTTGGCTGAAGTACGCCATCAACAATTCATCTCTTCCTCCCGCGCCTCTCATCTTGCTACGGTATCCTCTTAGATGAGCTACCGGATCCCCGTGTCCGTTGTACATGTCGAACTTTGGCAACTTAAATCCCGCAGGAAGCTGCACCTCAGGGAACAAACACAGGTCTTTGTAGGCTACACTTACTTGCCCTCCTAGCCCTTGCATGTTGCGGAAAGCATTCTCAAGACTCTTCACCTTTCGAGCCATTTCCTCCTGCCCGGCACTAGCTTCTATCATGGGAGCGTGAGACTCGTGTTGTCTGAAAGTAGGCTCCGGGGGGTAGTAGTGAGAATCCTGGATATGAAACATTGGTTCGCTAGAGGATTTGTGGATAACAGCGGGCGGAGGTGCCACATATACAGGAGCAACTTGTGGAACCTGAGATGATGTTTGCTTGGCTGGAGGTGGTGGTATCTGGGAAGTGGAAGCATAGTAGTGAGGGTAATCGGGGTAGGTGGAGGATGAGTTCAATGTTGGTGGCTCAGGGTTAGGATTGGCTGGGGGGACATATGCGGGGTTAGCAGGATAGGCTGGTAGTGGTTGACCTCTCGACCAAGCCTGGTACATTTCAGCCATCTGTTGTCTTAACTTGTACATTTCTTCTTTCATCCCGGCCACATCCACGATCTCTTCTTCGTGAGCAGGGTCTACAATGGTTGCCTCGATCTCCTGGGATACAGCCTTTGTCATCTTTTTGGATCTGGTGTTGTATGAGTGGGTAGCCAGTATGCCAGTTGCCTAGAAAATCTGGACTCACAAACATCAACACTCGTTAGTTGTTAGCGCATGAATAAGATGTAACGACTTTAAAAACAAACACATTTGCTCGAATCGTTATGCATCATCCCGGCCGCTGCTCACTTCAATCATCTTTTTCTTTTTCCACTCTTTTGTTTTCTTTCTTTCTTTTCTTCTTTTCTTTTCTTTTTCTCTTTTCTTGCTTTTCTCCTTTTTTTTTTTTTTTTCTTTTCTTGCTTTTTCTCTTCTCTCTTTTTCCTTGCCGTTTTCATAATCACGATCCTATTTATTTGCCTAGCGGATATGAAGGAAATAAAGTAAAAGAATTGGTAACAACACTTTGTTTTCTCATTGATAAGTCAAAACCTTGATTACAAAGCGATGTTTAAGAAGAAGAAAAAGAAAAATAAAAATAAAAGACGATGCATGACCTAAGAGTACATTAATGCACCTAGTGCCCGCGAGGCATCGTTCGGCCTTGCCGCGGGCCTATATGCTAAACCCCTTTGAAGCCTATCCAGGTCGGCCATGACTTGTTGTACAAAAAACTTCACTGCGGATACAAAAGTCCTCCGAGTCATATCTTCACAAAGCTGAGTCTTTCGGGTGATGTATTGGGCGATGCGAACAACCTTTTCTCTGATGACCCCTTTTTCTTGCAATAGTCGACTTATTTGTTGAGCGCGAGCATCCAAGGTGTGTTGGTTGTCCTTTTGCACTTGTTGCAGCTCCAATTCCAATCTAGCCATAGTCGTGTAGCAGTGTTCTCTTTCTTCCTCAAGATCTTTGATAATCTTGTTACTCTTGACTGTGGCTGAGATCATTTTCTTTCTAAGTTGAGCTATTTCAACATCATGCTTGCCCTGTAGCTGTCGGACCAACTTGGCTCTTTCCTCGGCGTCTTTGTCCATTTGCTTCCGAGCCTTGACTAACTCTTTTTCAGCTACGTCCAAATCAAAGCTATAGTCGTTTACTTTCCGTCGGAGAATCTCAATTAACTTTTCATCTCGGGCTGAACGAACTGGGGTCTCGGATGCAATTTTCATTTGAGCTATTTGAGCCTTCAACATATCATTTTCTTTCTTCAGCTGTTTCTTTTCCCCTTCATCGGATGCTGCTTGTAAGCCGCTTTCGAAATGAAGATTTCTCAGTTTATCTTCCAACAGACCGATTTTTGCCTTATATTCCTTTTCCTTGGCCGCCCATTTCAGATTTTCCTCGGACTGCTCTATTAGGTCCTGCAAGTGAGGCCTCTTTGAAAGACGTTCGTGTTCAACCCCTCGTCGGTACCATGTGGAGTACCCGGGTGATATCTCCCCCTTTGCTCTATTCGGCACACAAGTATCAATCTTCAAATTTTGGCACTCGTTCCAGATTTGCCGGATTTTTGCTTCCGGGAATTGCCCGTCTGGACCAATCTCCACGGCCTGCACACTGAGGTCTCCATCCCTCGGAATAATCTGACACCGCCCTAACTGTCGCAGGGCTCTGTATGGGGCATAGGGTTGTATACTCTTCAAACCCATGATCAAAAACGGCGATCCCTCCGTTGGCATGTATATCACCTCGTCAAGAGGTAACCAGTCATACGTCCAATCAATTTGACCGTCAGTTAGTGATCGAAGATACACAATCCAGCCTTGGACTCCCTCGGGCAACTTTACTTCTTTTGTCCTCGCATTGAACTCTTCCAAACATGTCCGATCGGCCGAACCATAGCTCGAGAAGGAAGGGTGGTGGCACAGATGCTCAATTAGCCAGATTTGCAAGATCAAGTTACACCCCTCGAAGAAGCTAGCCCCTGCTTTGCACGCAGTCAGAGCACGATAGATATCCGCAACAATCATCGGGGCCAGAGTACAGTTTTCTTGTACTATCAGTGTGGAAGCTACCCCGGCGACTTTTATATTGATATGTCCATCTTTCCTCAGGAATACAACAACTCCAAGAAATGCCACCAAAAATGCGAACCTCCGGTGTTCTTCCCATTTTGCCCGGTTGGACTTACAGCATAATTTGTTGGTTGGGTCGTTGAAACCCCCAACGTGTCCAAACCTGTTATAGATGAAGCTTAAAGAACAAAATCCATTGGTCAGATCTTCATTATGAACATTCCGGGCGATTTTCAAAGAGTCGAGGAAACGATGTATTGTCACCATCCTCGGAGATACCGGGTATTTTCCTTTCAGCGGAACCTCGGTCTTCCCAATGTAAAAGGCAATCTCCTTCAAAGTAGGGGTAAGCTCAAAATCAGGAAAATGAAATACGTTGTGTGCCGAATCCCAAAATGATACTAACGCTCTAATTACATCACCTCGAGGAACTATTTCGAGTAACCCCGTAAGGCCTTTCAAGTACTTTTTGACCCAGTCTTGGCCATCGGATCCCATGTCCTGCCACCATAACCTTAGCTCCAAAGGGATTTTATTTAGGGAAAATTGTTCATTCATCATCGTGCTCGTCCTGCACATTTATTAAGGTGATTTTATTTTAAAAAGGAAAAATCTTTTTTCAATGCAAGTTTTCAATTTTTGAATGAAAGAAGAGGAAAATAATTTTCGAAGTGGCCATTTTTGCAAAAAACAGCCTTCCGTTGTCCTTTCGGAACATTCGGCCATTTTCAAAAATAGCAATCACCTCGATTATTTGAAAAGAAAATCTTTTTGGTCTTTTTCTAAAAGTGTGGTTGGACCCGTTTAAGGGTTGCCTACGTATCCCACCTAATGGCGAGAATCAAACCTGCGTAGTTCGGTCAGATTATTTGACCAATTATTTCAAAAATGTTCCACCTCTTTTTTCTCAAATTTTCACATTCTTCCCTGTACCTATTTTCTATAAAACATTATTTTCCTCTCTCTTTTTTTTTTCTTTTTCAACCATTTTTCTAATCTCGGGATTTCAGCCGGTCCGCATAACGACCAAGGACAATAAAATGCAACACACAGCATGCTCGGTCTTTTCAATACCGGGTCACCTGTCCTAGAC
>JASVEL010013163.1:0-67299 GCA_032618575.1 Nicotiana noctiflora
GAACAAAGATGAATGGAAAAAAATTGCCCATTATCTTTTGATTTTCAAATAATTTTATGTTGCTGAAGCAAGCAAATATGCCTCTTTCGATTAAGCACAAAATTAATAATTATTAATATAATAAAAGATACTATGCGCCTTTGAACTCGCTGCCTCATTTCAAAAATTGAAGAGCTTGACCAAATGACCTGCTTGACTCTTTTGGTCAAGTTATGTCACTTTATTTTATTTATTTTAGTTTCTGTTTCGATATTTCAATCATATACAAATATTTAGTAAAATTTTCTAACGAAGCGGTGTTACGTGACACAGCTTCGCCTAAGGTAGATCTGCCCCTGACTGGTGACTCTCACCGGACCCAAGTTGAGATACAACAAAGAAATGAATTTTTACGTTCCTATATCATAAAGAAAACCTGATTACCTTTAATGTTTAATGTTTGATATAATTATATTTAGTGTATCAAATTACCAATTCTATATCTAGTCGTTGTGCTTCTCAGGTTGCTTCCTTTCTGACTTCAATTAAATGCACTGCTGTAACTAATGTTTAAACCCGGTCTTCTAATTCACTTAAATTAATTGTTTTCTCTAAATTCTAAAATTGAATTCATTAAAATAGACCATAATATGCACTGAAGCTAGTTCAGTAAGAACCGCTGAGAATAATCTAATGGTACCCATTTAATGTTAGAAAATTAGAGAAGATGAAAAGAGAAGAATATCTTTGAGGCGTAAAAGATCACTATCTTTCAAGAGATATTGTTCGTATATTCTTTAAGGGATTACAAACAATTCTCCGTCGGGATACAACAAAGTCAGAATTACACATGCAAATTGAATCTCGCTGCTCTTAGAATCTCCTTGTATTTATAGAATTCAAGAGAAGACTTTTCTGAAAAGTCACACTCCTATACGAACAGTTATGTTTGTTCCATTAAATTCGAATTTAAATAATCAAAAATTGTTCTAAAAAATAAATACAAAAAATAAACTTTTATTTAAAAGTTCGACCCGGCCCGTGCCCAAGCCCCAAGTCCAAATCATTTAGATATATAATTAAATAAATATATATATATATATATATATATATATATATATATATACTTTTAAAAATATGGAAATACTCATTCTATATGACTTAGTGGGCTTAGCCTTTTTAAGGCCTCCAAAAACTCTTATAATTTCCTACGTGGGAAACTAATATGCAAACTATGTCTGACATTTATGTCCTATGTAGGTGGAATAAAAAGTTATAGTTCTGCAAAGAGGCGGAGTAAACAACTAAACATGCAAAGAACCTAAAATTGCCATCTTTAGATCATCAATTTGTCAGATATGATCCGGTCTTTTGCCATCATCCTTTTTTTTTTTCTTTTCAAATAGGTAATCATAAAAAACTTCGTATGAATTTCTATCTCTCATGAATCATTCTGCCTTAGGTTATTAGTCTATAATGCAGTGCCCACATTGCTGACAGCATAGGGAGGGGTTTGGGGGAAGGGAATATAAGTGTTTCTTGGAGGCAAAACCAATTTGTTTTCCCAATGACGTTTACCCCTCTATTGAGAATAATTAAGTGATGCTTATTTCTTATCATCCATGCAATCAGTTTTGATAGGTCATGGTCTTATGTTCACTGCATGACTTTTGCCTCTGATTATTTTCTTAGCAGATTATTCTTGTTGTATGTGTACAATATCTTATACATTTTTGCTATGATTTGCTTGGCATAGGTTGTAATGTTAGGGCTGGATGCGGCTGGAAAAACAACTATATTATACAAGCTGCATATAGGAGAAGTTCTGTCTACAGTTCCTACTATTGGTATGCAAATTGCTTTAGATCTCGCTCTTAGCGGTGTCGCACTTGATTATTAAAATGGGAAAATACCTTAGTACCCCCCTAAACTATTTGAGAATTATTAATTACCCCCATCAACTTGGCCTTTTGAGAATAATTACCCCTAAATGCTTATGTGGCAAAAAGTGTGGGTACACTCACCTGCCATGTAGATTTTTCTGTCCATGTGGCATTTTCGTGAAAAATAAAAAAGAATTTTATCTTTTTAAGAATATTATTTTTTAAATAATCTTTTTCGAATACAATTTATAATAAAATTTGGATAGAACGACATTAGTTAGGCTAAATATTTTTATTTGTTCAAAAATAATAAAATTTTAGTTAATCTTTTTTGGAATGTGACCTGAAAATAAAAGATTTATACAATTAAAATAAATAGTCAATGCATCTAAAAATTTATAAAATATAGTTTGAAATTAATTATTTTGGCTATAATTTTTTATATATCTCTAAATTACAGTGCTCCAATTTTGTTTTACGGATTTTACCTAAAAAAAGTAAAAATACACAGTTGAAATAAATAGTCATTGCATCGCAAAAGAATAAATAAAAAGAGTATACAATTACAAGAAATTACAAGTGCAATTGTACACTCTTTTTATTTCTTCTTTGATTCAATGATTATTTATTTCAACTATGTATTTTTTATAACTTTTTAGATGTCTTGACTATTTATTTCAATTGTATAAATTTTTATTTTCAAATAATATTCAAAAAAAGATTAACTAAAATTTTATTATTTTTGTACAAATAAAAATATTTAACATAACTAATGTCGTTCTGTCCAACTTTTATTATAAATTGTATTTAAAAAATTATCTAAAAATAATATTCTTAAAAAGAAAAAAAATTCACGAAAATGCCACATGGACAGAAAAATCCACATGGCAGGTGAGTGTACCCACACTTTTTGCCACATAAGCATTTAGGGGTAATTATTCTCAAAAGGCCAAGTTGAGGGGGGTAATTCGAACCAGAGATAGTTTAGGGAGGAAAGTAATAATTCTCAAATAGTTTAGGGGGTACTAAGGTATTTTGCCTATTAAAATCTGTAATTGGAGCTTCAATTCAAGATCTGATTGCATCAACATTGTTCTCAACATGACAACTTTGGTTTTTTTCTTCTTCTTTTTTTTTTCAATTTCTTGATTGCTTGATGGATTTGAAGTTTCAACTAATTGTAATATGACCTATCAATGTCAGATGCAAAAAATATAAAAAGCACCAAGATCTGAAATATATGATAGATTTTATGAGCACCCTACATAGCTAATAGGGGGTTGTTTCCTTCTATATTCAGAATGTATATCCAAATTTTGGCAATAAAAATGCTTTTTCTTATTTAATAAATACTCTGTAGATTATTAATGAATTATCAGAGAAAATGGGGTTTTTCATTACCTAGGATATGGTTGATGTTGATAGATGTGTAAGGTAGGATTTGCTGAGTATTGTTGATTTTGTACTATTTCAGTTCACAAAATAAAGTGGATCTTCATTACTAAGAGAACTACATGTGAAATCTTTTGTCTGAGAAGCATCTTTAGTTCATTGAAAATTGCATCAACACTTGTTACAAAGAACATACTTTCATCAACACTTAAGGCCATCACTTAAGATGACGTCAAATTGGAATCTCAAATTTAGCAATGGAAATTTCTTCCTGTTTGGAATATCACAAAGTTTTACAGAAATGAGTAATTGCACTGTGACATCAAGTGCATGTCTGTCTATGTAATAGCTGATTGTATATGCATGGCATGCAGGTTTCAATGTAGAAAAAGTCCAGTACAAGAATGTGATTTTTACTGTGTGGGATGTTGGTGGACAAGAGAAATTCAGGCCACTCTGGAGGCATTACTTTAATAACACGGATGGACTGGTAACTATATATATTATATTGTATCTTCATCGACTTCTATGCATCTACTGCTGAGTTTAATTTTAGAACAATTAAATGCGAGAGGGAAAGGTGAATTTTCTCTCTTTTAGTTAGAAAAAGAGGGTGAAGTTTCCCTCCTCTTTTTCTTCATAGGGAGTACCCACCACGGCCAACTGCTCACACCTCCTCACCGGTGCATCGAGGCTTCTCCTCTCCACGTGCCGGAACCATCTAAGCCTCGCCTCCCGCATCTTGTTATGATCAATCGTAAGTAAGTAGTTGAGAGATTGACAAAGAGCAATATGTATGAATAGTTTTGCTTTCCATATATAAGTTTGAAAAACACTAGGAATACAAAACCAAGAGCGATCAAAATTTTCATAAATCTCTGGAGTAGTCCAACATCGCGCTCAAAGTTCATTCACTGGCAGATGGAGTGGTCTGCCTTTTACAAGCGTTTAATTTTCTGTGTCACTGATCAAACAATTTCCTGGAAGTGTTTGCAAGGCTGATCTTGAGCTAGGTTCCTGTGAACGAAAAAAACACTTCAATTGTCTTTACATTTGAACATCAACAACCAAAAGTAAGAAAAGAACAGTGGAACACACAAATTAAAAAGAATATCAGTTGATGTTGTTCTTACCTTGACTTTAGCAACCTCCTTTCCACTAGGATCTTTTGTGACGCTCTTTCAACATCTTTGTAAGCTTCCTCAAGCTTAAATCTTGCAAAGATTGCTTACTGTCATTTCCAGTAATGCCTTTCAACATCTTTGTAAGCTTCCTCGAGCTTAAATCTTGCAAAGATTGCTTACTGTTATTACCAGCAATGCCTTTCAACATCTTTGTAAGCTTCCTCAAGCTTAAATCTTGCAAAGATTGCTTACTGTCATTACCAGCAATGCCTTTGTAGACTGGTTCTGCGATAGCATTAGGTATGAGAGAAGCTTGGGGAGGAAGAGGATGAGCAGCAATATCCACATTAATCGCAGCATGATCAATTTCAGATTCTTCCATAGGTTCTTCTCTAGCAACTACTTCTGAAACATGTAAACACTGCTGACTTCCTCTCACCTTAACCTCGCACTCACCTTCCTGGGCGGCATCATCAGGTATGAGAGAAGCCAAGGGTGGAAGACCATGAGCTGCATTATCCACATTAGCCTCAGCATAATCAACTTCAGATTCTTCCATAGGTTCTCCAGCAACTACTTCTGAAACATGTAAACACTGCTGACTTCCTCTCACCTTAACCTCGCACTCACCTTCCTGGGCAGCATCATCAGGTATGAGAGAAGCCAAGGGTGGAAGACCATGAGCTGCATTATCCACATTAGCCTCAGCATAATCAACTTCAGATTCTTCCATGGGTTCTTCTTCTTCTTCTTCTGCAACTTCCAGACCATGAGCTGCACTATCCACATTAGCTTCAGCATGATCAACTTCATATTCTTCCATGGGTTCTTCTTCTCCAGCATCTTCCATGTTAGCTTCGGAAGCATCTTTCAAACACTGCTGACTTCCACTCACCTTAGCTTCCCCCTCACCGTTGAATTGCCCCATTGAACTCACTTCATGGAAATCTATGTTAGTGTCTCGATTGACACTGGCAGGTTCTCCCATCAACTTTTGCCCTCCTGAAACATCAGTATGATTTAAGTGATCTTCCTCCTCCCGATCATTTTCTGCCACAAAGTCAGATGTATTATCACAATGGGTCTTGTCCTCTTCATGGGGCTGCTTCATCAGGATCACATTAGTGATATCGGAACTTCTCTTGGTATCTTCACCCAAGTTCTGGGTTTTGTTCTGAAAATCTTTTTCAGTTTTAGCCTGAGCTTGGTCAATTTCAGATTCTTCACCAAAAACCTCTATTTTAGCTCCTGAAACATCATTCAAAGACTGCATTCCTTCAGATGCCATTTCTTTTCCATTCTCAAGTTCCTCTTTTTTCGACATATGCACATCTTCAAATCCGAGAAACAATTTTGTTTAATTATCACAAAGCACGAAACAGTTCACTGTCTATACAACATAGATGGTGATAAGACAAATGATACAAAAAGTAGACAGAAGAAAAATATATACCATTTTCTTGTTTGCCTTGGTGATGGATGCTTTAACGCGGCATATTCAAGGGAATGTGCCTTGGTATATGCTATTTGCTCATGACATAGTCCTGGTAGACGAGACGAGGGTCGGTATCAACGAGAGGCTAGAGTTATGGAGACAGACTCTCGAGTCTAAAGGTTTCAGACTATGCAGGTCTAAGACAGAATATCTGGAGTGCAAGTTTAGCGCTGATCCGAGCTAAGTGGGAGGGAACGTGATGATTGGATCTCAAGCCATAGCCAAGAGGGATAGTTTCAGATACCTTGGATCGGTGATTCAGGGGGACGGAGAGATAGACGGGGATGTCACTCACCTTATAGGGGCGGGGTGGACGAAATGGAGACTTGCATCAGGGGTCTTGTGTGACAAAAAAGTGCCACACAAACTTAAGGGGAAGTTTTATAGAGCCGTGGTTAGACTTGCCATGCTGTTTGGGGCAGAGTGCTGGCCGATAAAAAATTTTCATGTTCAGAGAATGAAGGTTGCGAAGATGAGGATGCTTAGGTGGATGTGCGGGCTCACCAGGTTAGATAAGATTAGGAACGGAGTTATTCGGGAGAAGGTGGGGGTGGCCCCACTGGATGAGAAGATGCGAGAGGCAAGACTTCGGTGGTTCGGGCATGTGCAGAGGAGAAGCCCTGACGCCCCGGTGAGGAGTTGTGTGCGGCTAGCGGTGGTCGGTGCGAGGCGAGGCAGAGGGAGGCCTAATAGATACTGGGAGAGGTAATTAAGCAGGACATGGCCAGGATGCGGATTTCCAAGGACATGACCCTTGATAGGAAAGTCTGGAGGTCTAGTATGAGGGTTGTAGGATAGGGGCTTCTAGATTTTTCGTACTCCTTTCCCGGGATTGGGTGAGGCATGGTAGGGCTACCATTAGAGGATTCGTGTATTGGTTTGTGTCCGCTTATGGTAGTCATTTCTGGTGGTTACTATTTTAATATTATTGCATGCCAGTTTATTTATGGTACATATGACTCTTATGTTTAGATGATTATTTATGCGATGTTTGCTGGAGTAACTAATGTTGTTTGTATTTTTGTTTTTTTATTATTATTTCTGTTTTAATTTTTTTTATTTTGCCTTTCCCTTCCCTGCGCCGAGGGTCGATTGGAAACAGCCTCTCCGCCCTCTCGGGCAGAGGTAAGGCCTGTCTACCTATCACCCACCCCGGACCCCACCCCACTTTGTGGGAATATACTGGGTTGTTGTTGTTGTTGTTTGAATCTTTCACCAATTGAGCAGTATACATAAGCAATCAAAATAAATAGACAACAAAACCATGTAATTCATATAAATAGTAATGCAGAAGATTGGAGCAAACAACATACTGAGAACAGAGCAATACATACCATTGTTGTTGTGACCAAGTGGTACTTCCTCTGAGCCTTCTTCTGCTTTTGCAGGTAACACAACAACCAGGTTATTGTTACTTTCCTGTTGAAGAACATCTTCAGTTTCTATTTCATTTTGTACCAAGGTATTTGAATATTGACCTGATACAATATCTGATTCAGTATTGATCTCCAAACTTTCTAACGTTTTCAATTCAATACATGTACTGTAGTTGTCAGTCAGAACTCAGACACCAAGTAATGTTCAGGAAAAGAAAAAGGTCAATGATTATTTGTGCTTGCAGACATTACCATTTTCGTCTACTTCTTCATTCTCGTGAATAGAATACTGCTCAGAATCCACCTCCAAATTCTCCTCAGTTTCTTCAGGAAAAACATCAAATGTAAGGGTTCCTGACATTTCATTCTCTTGTGTGCTCTCCTGCATTTGTTTCCCAGCTATCCTTGCTGATCGACGAGTACTGTACACTTGCCTAACTGAACTTGCCTTCAATTCTTTTCTTTGGTTAGTTAGAACTGCTGGTGTCTTTGGCACATCTTTCATTTCTCCCTGAATCCGATCCCCAATTTTTTCTTTTGGTTCACATTCCTTCATTGCGGATTCCAATTTAGCGCGAACTGAAGTTGCTGCAGCGCTTCTTGTGATAGTCGGCAATGCAGGAGTCTCATGCATGTCGTTCTTGGCTTCATCTACATCTCTGACCACCTTTCCTCTCGTTCTGCAGCGACTCCTAGTCAAAGTATGCAAAGTTTCTAGGTCATGTTTGATTGCCTTTTGTTGTGTAGCTCGACGACAAGTCCAAGGTACACTTGTTACTATTTCTGAGTTCCCAGGAGACTCCATGGATGAGTTTGCAGTTTCAGGTTCATTTGAACTCAAGATTTCTTCAATACCATCAACCTGTACATAAAAACAATACTAAATTTCCTTTCTATTGTACAATGTCTACATACAACTACATAAACATGTTATAAGCAGCTATAGGTATCCAACTGTGGAAGTACTAATCATGCACGACTTAGGCAATAATTTTGGAACATAGAATCATAATTAAAAAGTTTATGGTTTGGGGCATGGAGAAGAGTAGATTTAGCCATACTGCTCCACAGGGCCGGAGCTAACTAATAAGTTAAGTGTTCATCTGAATCCATTAGCTTTAGCTCAAACCTTGTACTTAAGAATCCACTAAATACAACAAACAATTCATAGACTGCGAACCAAGCAAATCAAATGGTTGTGGTAGAATTTTGAACTCGAACTCATAAAATTCAAATCGTGAATACCCTCTGCTGCTCCAACAGAGAGTTGCACAAAACACTTAAGAACCAACCTCAGGCCTTAATCCATTCCAATATCGTAACTTAACAGTCACTGGTGTTGCACACATATGCAAATATTTAAAAAAATGTTTCCAATAGTTTCAGCTTTTAGATTAGGTGGTTCGCGCAATCCAACAAACATGAAGGAGTGTTAATATAGAAATTAGAAATCAACAAATCATTTGCAGATTAAATAAATAAATATTAACTTTAACTTTAAGCAATAATTAACCCCAGAATTGTTAAATCAACATACTGGAGCTTCCTAAAAATCTCAGATTCAATCTAATATCAAGGGTTAATGCCGCAAAATATAAGCTGGAAATAAAAATCATTTTGTAGATTAAAAGAGATACTACTAATATTCCTTTCAGCTCATTCAGAAATGAAACTGAAATGCTGTCTATCCTATTTACACTTTAAAACAAATTAAACAATTTCACAATACAGGAAATGTAGATTTTTAATTGAAAGAAGAAACTTACAAACTCAAGGGACTGAAGAGCGTCGGCCATGGCGACATTGGTGAGGTTAGCTGGGATTTTGTTCTTCTTGCAAAGAGCTTGTAGTGCTCTCCTTGTAAGGCTGTGGAAATCCATCTCTCTCCTTGAAATGAAAATGGAACTCGTCCCAATGAAATACTTGTGTTTGGGGGAGGGGTGGGGGAGGGGTGCGAGGGAGGGGGGTTGTTCTGACGCAGTAGAGATGAGAGTGACGAGAAAAAGGAGTATGTGCTGATATTCAAATATTGTCCTCCTTTCTAAAAGTAGTCTTACGTATCCGCGTTTTGAATATAAATTTTTAAAAAATTATATAAATATTATTTTTGAATTAAAATAAATTTGTAAATTTCTTTCAACAAAAAATATTGATTATTTATAGCTAATTCAATAAGGAAAATTTATTTATACTTTTCATTGTCTATGTTTTCTTTTAGTTCCTTTAACTATTACAACCTTAAACTACTTATGAATAAATATATATAATTTATTTCAATATATAAATATGTTATCTATGTTTTAATTTCCATTATTATAATTGGTTTTGTAATTTAATATGTGTATAATTTACAATATGTATTCAACTTATTCAAATAATTAACTTAAAGTACATTATAGTACTTATTACTTCAAATTAAAACACTACTATTATTTTCAAAGCGTAAACATGTCGTATTAAACTTATTTATATATATTTTTATATTTGAGCTAGTATGTTGTAAGTTTGGTTCACATATTATTAGTAATCTTTAATTTTTGAAAACTTAAAATTAGATCTAAATTTTTATTAGTAGATTCTAACGTGTTTATATACATTTTGCCTAATGCACGTAAGAAAATGTCATAATTACTTTACATAATTTAAATAAGAAAATAATTTATAAGTAAATTTTTATTTGGTGTTAAAATCCTTAAATTGAGTTTCTATATATGTAATCCGAATAAGAGAAGATTTAATGACCAAAATTTAGTTGACTTTAAAGTCCTAAATATTAGTAGAATAATTAAATTATAATTATAACAAATATAAAATTTATTTTTAAAGAATAAAAAATACGAATAATATTTTGCTAAGGGCCAAGGATATGCGCGATGCGCATCTACCTTCTATCGATCCTAAAATTATGAAAAATACCAGCCCTTAACAATAAGATTTTTAAAAATATAAGCTCTTGATATGACAAATATTTAGCCTATTTAGTAAATAAAACATCGGATGTTCTATCTAAGCATGACTACAACCAAGATAATCTTGAAAGTTTAGTGTTATTATATATCTCATTCTTTTATATTGATTAGCGGACCAAGAGAAAAAATTCCCCGATATAATAAAGTAAGAAGGGTTCCGAATAGTCATCTAGGTACCATGTATTCTAAGATAAGTTAACTACAAAGAGAGAGAGAAAATTAGCGAAAGTTAAATTATGTAGTTAAATAAAAAAATTCATCGTTAATTCTACTTAATGACAGAATCAGTTATATATTATAAAAAATCCTATTAGCAACAAGATGAAAATACTAACTAATTCTTGTTTTGTAAAATTAGATTATGTAGAAAAGTTTCTTAGTAATAATATTAGTTTTTGTTTAACCAAAAAATAAAAGTCATTTTCCATCTATTTATTTTAACTTAAGTATTGAGGTAATTTAGGTATTTTTGTAAATTAAATATGATAATTAATTTCTTATCACAAATTAATGATTACTATTTTTCAACAATAATTACTATTTCAAAATCTAATGCCATAGTAAATTTTAATGAATTTAACAACCAAGCTTCTAAGAAAGTACTTCAAATTTAAATTTTAAAACAACAAATAAATCATATGAAAGGAAAATTTGGTCTTTATGATTAAACAAGGACGAAGAAGAAAAACTCACATAAAACGTGAAGTTTCCTTGTTGGAACAATGAAAATGTTTCCTCCTATTTTTTTGTATTCTTTTATGTCTTAATATATTGTATCTTTATTAGGAGAGGATATCAAATAATAATTATATTAGATTTTTTTATTTAGAACTCTTAAATATAAGGAAAGTTTTTTTATTTTACAATTTTATCCAATGTAAAATTTATTTTTAAAGGATAAAAAAGGCAAACGATATTTCACTAAGGGTCTTCGTGCTTTTAATATAATATAGATTTAACAAAGGAAAATGGTATTTGAAAATATCCTCTATGTCCATTTATAAGTAGCTTATTTAAGTGGACATTTGGACATAAGAATTGTAAAATTTCAAAAATATAAGTGAAAATAATATTTGAAAATTATTGTTGTGTTTGGACATAAATATAATTTTGGGTTATTTTTGAAGTTTTGTGAGTGATCTAAGTGAAATTTAAAAATAAATTTTTGGATTTTTTCAAATTTTCGAAAAATTTCAAAATTCATCTTCAAGTGAAAATTAAAAATTTTAAGGCCAAACACCAATTTCGAAAAAAGTAAAAAAATTCGAAAAAAGTGAAAAAGATCTTATATCCAAACGGGCTCTAAAATTGGCCAAATCATAAAATATTACTAATATTACCCAAATATTATCAATATTGGCTAATTAGCTATTTGTAGCAAAAAAAGGTTAAGTTTTTGCTTTTTTGAGTGTGTATTATTAGAATAGATTGTGTACATCTTAAGGAGCTTGAATCTCAATTTTGAGATGATTTGGTGGAGTTTTGAAGTGGTTTGAATTGAAAACTCGAAATAGAATATGAGCATGAAATTACATTGTGTATCACATATGTATCATATTAGTATCAAATGTGTATCACGTGTATACATGTATGCTAGATACATGCGTGATATATGTGTTGCAGAAGAAGTTTTTGAACTCGATTTTAACTACAAATTTTGATATCAAATCAGTCCAAATTACCTCCAATCTTTCTCAAATTTTGTATATGGACTCATCTATATATTTTCAATGAATCTTAACCATACCCATTGAAAATATTACCTTTTTTCAAAGAAATCTATTTTTGAACTACTGGTGTAATGCCAGATTTGGTGTTCTGATGCAGATCTCGCATTTGCGAGGTCTGGCTCGCAATTGCGAGTCTCAATTTAGCAAACAATTGTTCACATTTGCGATCATGGGTTGGACTGTAAAACTCGCAATTGCAAGAAAAATGTTCGAATTTGCGAACTGTCAGAGGTTTTGCGATCTCAGAGTCACATTTGCGACTCAGTGTGTTCTTGAGTTATCTTACGAGAAGGAAAAGTCTGCATTTGCGAAGGTGGGTCTGTTGGAGTTGCGAACCTTTTGTCGCAAATGCGACTTCTGGGCTTCTGTTATAGAGTTCGCATCTGCGACCCTTGTCTCGCATTTGTGATGTTCCCAGTTCCAAATAAGACTTCACAATTGCGATATCTGCAGTTGGGTAATAGAGGAAAAAAAATGAGACTTAGATTATTTTACACCATTTCTAAACCCTAAACATTTTAGGGGGGGTTTTCAAGAGACTTTTCTTCCTAAATTCATTAGTAAGTGACTTTAATCCATTTTCTTTCAATCATTCATTATTCTTTTTATGAAATTTAAACATCAAATTTAGGATTTCATGGTAGAAATCGGGAATTTGTGTAGCAATTGAGAATTTTATAAAATTAAGATTTAGACCCCAAATGGAGGTAGATTTAGTAACAAATCAAATAACCGGGCTCGGAGGTGAATTGGTAATCGGGTTTCTAATGCGAATTTCGAGTTTTGACTAAGCGGGCCTATGGTTGACTTTTGATGACTTTTTCCAAAATCATTAAAGATTGAATTTTTTCACTCGTGGGTAGTTTCTAAAGCTTATTTTGAATTATTTGAACTGATTTGATCTATTTGGAGGATAATTCTAGAGGCAAAGTCATGGTTGGTTGATTTTTTTGATTGTGGAGCGAGGTAAGTGTCGTGGTTAACCTTGACTTGAGGTATTAGGACTTGTTGGTATATTTACTATGTGCTTTATGTGTAGGGACAATGTATCTTTGAGTTGATGAGTACCTATGCATTGTCATTGGGTTAAAATATGCGGAAAAAAAAATGTTTCTTTGTGTTATATTATTCCTTTAATTATGATATCCATGTTTATATTAGATTATTACTTCTTTGATTATTCATTTTATATTTATTGCTTATTTCAAAGATGTTGAATATTTTTGGAATGTTGAAGTTTGATATCGTGGCACCATATCTGAGAAGTTAAATGATTCTTCGCATTATTTATTATTATAATTCATATTATTATTATTCCATGGTAAGGAAGAGAGAAAAAGAACGAAGGGTGATGCCATACCTTTTTATTCATATTATCATTATTACATGGTGAGAAAGAGAGTAAAAGCATGAAAGGTGATGCCATATCATTTCATTCATATTATCATTATTACAAGGCGATGAAGAGAGTAAAAGCATGAAGGGTGATGTCGTACCATTTTATTCAAACTATTATTACATGATGAGGATGAGAGTAAAAGCACGAAGGGTGATGCCGTGCCATTTTCATATCATTGATTTGACAAATTTTCGATTTTGGTGATTTACTTGGTTATTTCCTCATTTCATACTTGTCGTATTTATTATATCTTCCCCTTTTTGCATGTTCCCTCCCAATTAGTACTTCCTCATTCTTTGTTATTATTGTTGCTTTATATACACTTGTACAAGTTTATTTACGTAGGTTTCTTATCATAGCCTCATCACTACCTCGTCGAGATTAGGCTCGACACTTACGGAGTATATTGGGTCGGTTGTACTCATACTATACTTCTACTCTACACTTTTTATGCAGATACTAGTATTGGTCCCAGCAGTGCGTCAACTCAAATCATTTTATATGGAGGCTCGACGTAGATCTGCTGGTGTCCACAAACCTTGAAGTCCTCTTCCATTTTCCGCTTTTACTATTTATATCTTTCGAAACAGGTGTATTTATTTCATACCTTGTTTGTAGAGTTATAGTTGCTCGTGTACTCACGACTCTAGGTTTTTGGGAGTAGATATTATCACGTGGTTTATATCAATATTGTGTTAGACTTGGATTTTATTTCTCGTTGAATATCATTATTGTATTCTTAACTGTTAAAATTAGTTAATTAATTATTTCACATCGGCTCGCCTACCAAGTAGATATTAGGCGCCATCACGACCCCGAGGTTGAGATTCCACGTCATAACAAGTTGGTATCAGAGCACTAGGTTGCTTAGGTCTCATGAGTCATGAGCATGCTTAGTAAAGTTTGGAGGATCAGTGTCAACAGGGGCGGACCTATGCTTGGTGGTGGGGGGCACGGGCACCCGTTGGCCTCGATAAAAATATTGTATATATATTTGATCGTGACAAACTCAACCCGAAGGTATGAGTGGGCAATCGAACTCTTACCAATCGAACTCTTACCCGTATAGTGACGGGGTCAATTTCCACAGGGAGTTAGAATTTTGGAGTGATAATAGTGTTGCACTAGAGTTGAGTATTGACTTCTAGATTAGCTTCTAACATCTTTTGTGTTTTCAAAGTGTCTACTATTTTGTTTTCTACTATTGAATTATGAAATTATGCTAACGACTATTTCGAAGTACGATTTTTCTAATGGAATAAAAGCGACTAGGGAAGTAGCTCTCGCCTAGGTGAGATAACTAACGGATATGGATTTTCAATGCGGGGATAATACATGGGATATTAGGATAGCCGTCGCTCTTTACTCTCATTCTCACACCTCTCGGTAGAGAGAACAATTTTTGCTCTATTGGCTCTCTCGAGACCAATTGGGTAGGCCAATTTGCCCAAGCAACTCTAGGCTCAAGTAGGGTAATTACTCTCTCGAGATTATTACCCGTTACTTAGGACTACCATTCTCATGGGTCCATCCTAAGTTCTTGTTGGGATAGAATGAGAGGTTTTAGCCCCTCTTTCTCAAGTAGAGACCTAACCCACTAATGTAAACTTCATCTTTGTAACCACAAAATCCAAATTAAATACATTCATTCAACCCAAAACCAATTACCCATAATCATCCATGCATTTAATCACTTAACCCATCAATTACCCACACTAGGGTTGGGCTACTACCCTAGCTATGAGGTTTAGCTAGACATGAAAAATGAAGAAGAAGAAGAGATTAAAGCTAAAAATGCCATAATAATTAATAGGAAAAGAGCATCAAGATTAAACTTGTACAAAATAGCCTAAAATAGGCGTAAAATGGTTCCTCACGAGCTCTGCCGCTACCCTGTATTCTCTGTTCTTTCTAAAAAAAGAAAAAGAAGCTATTTATACTACCCAGTAATTTCCGGACAAAAATGCCCCTGCAAGGCTCATGCGGACCACACACTTTTGTCGTGCGGCTGATAACTAGGAATTTTGCATGATTTTGAACCCCGCTTCACCTTAGATTTGTGCATGAAAATGTTTTTAAATGGCTCCGAATTGCTTACAAGTGCGTTGTGAGCACGTGATTTTTACCCTACACATGAGTTATTCCTATAAAATTCAAAATAATTAATTTTTCCTTAGTTTTATAATTTTGTGTGAATTTTGTGTTAGTTTTTGCATGTTATTTGCGTGTGATAAATGAAAATATAAAAAAATTGCATCTTTAGGAAATTAATTCATTTTTATTAATTAAAGAAAAAAATAATAATAAAAAAATGTAGTTAGCTTTTAAATTAAAAATTATCAAAAAGAGGTAATTAGTTAGTTTTTAATTAGTGCTTCAAATAATTACAAAGTAGAATAAATACAAAATACAAAAATATACAAAGAAAATAAAATACAAAAATACAAAAAATGTAAGAGTTAATTAAGGGAAAAAAGCATTGAACAAAAGCGTTGGGCCAAGACAATGGCCCAAATTGATCCTGCCCAGCCGCCCAACAGCCCAAAATCCCTGCCCAAACCCAATTAAAAACCCGGTCCAGTCATATGTGAAATCCCAATCGTCCGTTAATTGTGATCCAACGGCTCCAAAACCCTCATTACAACCTAAGTGTAACTAAAGCCTTAAACCTTAAAAAATTATAGTTCCTTCACTTCATGTCCAAACGACCATATGCTTCATCTCTTCATTCTTCATCTCCACCGCCGTCGCCGCTAGGGTTCCGCCACCCACGGCGGCGGTCGGCCTCTTCTCGCGACGAAACCAACACCTAAACACTCCCCTCATCTCCCTCTTCCCATTTCTCCAAGCCATTACCTTCAAAACCTAACCAATCGCCCCAAATCTCCCGCGCCGCCACTCCCTCCCATGGCGGCGCCGCCTCCAAGAACCTATAAAACACACACACCTTCATTATTCAACTCCCACATACACTGTGACACAAGAAATTGAGTCAAAAGCTGCGAGAATCGACAAGAACAAAATCCTGCCCGAGAATCTTTCAAGAAGGCATCCGTTGTTAAGCTGAAGTCCGGTTCTGAACGTATCTCCGTCTATATATGATGTAAGTCTCACCGATGTTAGTTGGTCTCCAGAAGTATTTGATTTTGTGGCTGGAAACACCTCTCGGTCATGGGAAAGATTCGATGCTGGCTCTCATGTTTCGCACTCTTTTGAGCGGGAGTCCAAAGTGAAAACAACTTACCATAGCGCGCCTGGTGCCACAACATTCCGTATCCATATTCCACCATTAGAAACCTTTGCAGAAAAGCTGTTGGTTACAAATTAGATTCGGTAGTGAGAGCTAAGTTCTCCTCGCACTACTGTTTTCTTTTTCTTGTTGAGTTTGTTAATCTGTTTGTCAATGTTCTTGTGTCTGATTTCATGAAGTATAGGATTTTTAGATTTTTATTAAGATTTTTTGTTAATTTCTGATTAGTAATTAGATTTTGTTAATTTCTTATTAGTAATTAGACTTAGTTAATTTCTGATTAGTAATTAGATTTTGATTAGTAATTAGACTTAGTTAATTTCCGATTAGTAATTAGACTTTGTTGATTTCTGATTAGTAATTAGATTTCTGGATTCTTTCTTTTAAATTTTCTGTTAAAATAATAATTTCCGCTAATTATTGGATTTTTCCGTTTAATTGATTCTATTCTTCTGTCAATTCCTGATGATTTTTAAATTTTTGTTAGAATAGGTGTTAAGAATGTTAGTTTCTTATTTTAGATTTTAGGAATTATCTGTTAATTGTTGAAATTTGTTAATTGATAGTCTTGAACCTGTTTTGAAATGCAAGTTGATTAATTACCTATTAGTGGAACTATTTTGGTATTCTGTCTAAGTTCAGTAAGTTCAATATCGATTCAATTAGGATGTATTGGTTATAGCTGAAAATTTAGTGATTTTAGTTCGATTAGTGATTCATCCCTTAGATAATTTAGATTCAAGTTAGGGCAATAGTTGAAACCACACGATTCGTAGCAACCTAAGGCGATTACTAAATAGAATCAATTGCGACTAGTTATTTCGATTAATAAGACTCATCATCTATCAATTGTTCCCCCCGAGTCTTGTTAACTGGATAATTAATCATAAGTGGCTGTATTTGTAAGACTGCTTAGGGTTGGCTATAGGTGAAATGTGATTTTAATTAGTGACCTAATTTGAATTTAAAGTAGTTGAAGGGCTATTTGGCTAGTCAAGCAATAGTCACTTAATTATGGCTATTTGCTAAATACCAATCTGAAAATGGGTTTAAATAAGAAGAAAAGGCAGAAATTATGAAAGTAATTAGCCTTAAAAAGTAAGGGTAAATGGGGAATAAGAATTGGTATAGTGGTAATAAGTTTAAAAGAGGAAAGGGTACAATTGGGATAGGAATTGGCATAGTTGTTATAAATATAGAGCTTTTAGGGTAATTTGGTCATAACAAAAGGTATCTTAGTGAATAATAAAAGGGAATGAGGGCATAATAGGTAATACAAGAGAAATGGAACATGGTAGACTATTCTAGAAGGGGTCTTAGTGTAGTTTTCACTAGATTAATTGCACTAACTTGTGCAACAAGTCAAGAATTGAAGGGTTTTTAATAAAAATTCAGATTTTTCTTTTATGCCTATAAATAGGTGATTTTAGCATTAATAAGGGGGTTCCTTCTGATTTTGAGAATTTCTTTAGGATATTTTGAGTCATAGGAACCTTAGAAAATCCCAAAAAATACTAGTTAATTTTCAGATCTGAAATTAACATTTCAGATTCACTTTCTTCTATTTTTTCCTTCAATTCATATCAAAAATCAAAAAAAAAAAATATAGTAGATTCATCACTGATTGTTAGGAGATTGCTATTTGAGTAAGATTTGGTTTCAAAACAAGTGGAATTTCTGAAAATCTTCCTGGGTTCTTCTCATTGTTGACTTCACTGCTGCTGTTAAAGCACATGAACTGCCGTTGTTGATTGTTTACTGCTGAAATTGCTTGCTAAATCCTATTGCTGAATCAATCTGCTGTTATTGTTCATAGATCTAATGGGATCAATTCCAATTTCAGGTACACATTTGTAAACTCAGGCTTTACGGAATAAATTGAAGTGGTGACCCCTCCTCTTGTTGATATCTTTGGATTCCACTGTTTTTTATCCGTAAATTGTTATCAATTTAAGAAATATGTTATGCTTGACAATATCATAGATATCCGAGTTAAATTTGGAAGAATGTATAATTAATTTTTATTTTTGGCAATAGGTTTGAACTGTAGCGTTAACGAATTGCCAGAACTTTTTTGGCGATTTCGATTCTGTTTCAGTTTTAGTAGTAGATTCTCGTGTTTGGTAGTATGTAGCTGACAATTAAAGAATTGGTAGTTTTTTTTTAACAATTGTTAATATAATAGAGTTAGTATTCATTTGAATGTTTGGTGTACTTCTATCATGATAATGAAAATTCAGTGGTTTAGTTGTTATCAAGGAAATTAATCAAAATAGTACTAGCAATGGCGTATCCAACCCGTAACATTATTTTCATCAAATTCTGAAAAATCCAGCTTAGCCTTTAGAAAACGCAAGTTATGAGCCGTAAGGTCATAGGGGGAAAACAAAGGTTAGAAGTGTGGAATCAATGTGTAGAGGTAATTTGGACATATACATTGGTGCTTGAGTGGTGAAAGTTGGCATTTGTGAAATGTGGGCGGATGATAATGGGACACTAAACGTATAAGGTGGAAATTGGGCTGAAGAAAAAATGGACACACGCTTGGGCTGTCAGCCCAGTTGTATTTTACGTGTTGGGTTCATTTGAAGCCCAAAAGTTCTGAAGATTCATTTAAACTGAAAAGCCCCTTTAAATAAATTAGGATCATTGTTTATTCATAATCATGTTAGATTTGTCCTTTAATAGAAGTGAGATGAGCCCCGCCGCACTAAATACACAATTGCGGGGCCCTCAAATAAATTTGTTATAAAAGGTGTAGATTCGGAAGGACCGTTTAGTAAATTTCACGGTCTTTCCCAAAGTTAATAAAGCCGATAGACTATTTTAGGGCACGATTTTAATATACCTTCCATTGAATGAGTGTGCACTTGGTGCGACTCAAATCCAAATCTCGGCAAAGCTGAAATACACCGAAAGTCATAGGCGTACTGGTTGCGGTATGACTCGAGGCGTGTTTTCGCAATGCCGCAAATTCTTTAAAATAATATCTATGTAAAAAGCACATTATGTTGCTAAAACCTATTATTAAGTCAAACAAGAGTCAAGAACGACAGTGGAGCGACCGTGCTAAAACCACGGAATCCGGGAGTGCCTAACACCTTCTCCCGGATTAACAGAGTTCCTTATCCGGATCTCTGCTTCGCAGACATTTATAAGAGTCAAAATTCCTCGGATTCGGGATTAACCGGTGACTTGGGACACCATTGTCATTCCCAAGTGGCGACTCTGATTAATCTCTAATAAAATCCCGAACCGATTGTCCTTTAAATGGAAAAACTCCTTCCCTTACGTTATTTTATCCGTCTTGGGTAATTGAGCGTCGGGGTATACCCTACAAGTGTATTTATACACATTTAAGTGTTGTGGGGTAGTAAAAAGGGAGGTGTGACATACGTTAATTTGCAGGTTTGCGCAAATAGAGGATGCATACATCAAAGCGGCTCAAAAAGGAGTGAAACCGGCAAAGTGCTAACAAAAGAGATGAAGGACTTCAAGGAAACCTGTGCGGACCGCACTGTTTTGGTGTGCGGCCGCACAGGCTAGTCCAGAGACACAAGAGGATCAAGCAAGAGCTGTGCGGATCGCACTGATTTGGTGTGCGTCCGCGCAGTTGCATTCCAGAGAGACCTCAAATGCAGATAAAACCCACGCGGCCGCATGACAAAAGTATGCGGTCCGTGTTACTGTGCTCACGCGGCCGCTAGACATATCAGTGCGGTCCGCATGTATCAAGGATCAGAAACCACGCAAGCAGAGGATTTGCACAGTGCGGCCGCATGACAAAAGTATGCGGTCCGCGTCACTATTCTTACGCGGCCGCGTGTCAAAAGTACGCGGTCCGCGTACTTGTTCCAGAGAAGACCGTCAACAGCCCAGTTACCCTACGCGGCCGCACGACAAAAGTCTGCGGTCCGCATGAGCCTTGCAGGGGCATTTTTGTCCGGAAATTACTGGGTAGTATAAATAGCTTCTTTTATTTCTTTAGGAAGAACAGAAAATAGAGGGTAGCGACAGAGCTCGTGAGGAACCATTTTACGGCTATTTTAGGCTATTTTGTACAAGTTTAATCTTGAAGCTTTTTTCCTATTAATTATTATGGCATTTTTAGCTTTAATCTCTTCTTCTTCTTCATTTTCCATGTCTAGCTAAACCCCATAGCTAGGGTTGTATCCCAACCCTAGTGTGGGTAATTAATGGGTTAAGTGATTAAATGCATGGATGATTATGGGTAATTGGTTTTGGGTTGAATGAATGTATTTAATTTGAATTTTGTGGTTGCAAACATGAAGTTTACATTAGTGGGTTGGGTCTCTACTTGAGAAAGAGGGGCTAAAACCTCTCATTCAATCCCAACAAGAACTTAGGATGGACCCATGAGAATGGTAGTCCTAAGTAACGGGTAATAATCTCGAGAGAGTAATTACCCTACTTGAGCCTAGAGTTGCTTGGGCAAATTGGCCTACCCAATTGGTCTCGAGAGAGCCAATAGAGCAAAAATTGTTCTCTCTACCGAGAGGTGTGAGAATGAGAGTAAAGAGCGACGGCTATCCTAATATCCCATGTATCATCCCCGCATTAAAATCCATATCCGTTAGTTATCTCACCTAGGCGAGAGCTACTTCCCTAGTCCCTTTTATTCCATTAGAAAAATCATACTTCGAAATAGTCGTTAGCATAATTTCATAATTCAATAGTAGAAAACAAAATTAGTGGACACTTTGAAAACACTAAAGATGTTAGAAGCTAATCTAGAAGTCAAGACTCAACTCTAGTGCAATACTATTATCACTCCAAAATTCTAACTCGTTCGGTTGCCCACTCATACCTTCGGGTTGAGTTTGTCATGATCAGTGGCCGCGTAGGGTAACTGGGCTGTTGACGGTCTCCTCTGGAACAAGTACGCGGACCGCGTACTTTTGACACGCGGCCGCGTGAGAATAGTGACGCGGACCGCATACTTTTGTCATGCGGCCGCACTGTGCAAATCCTCTGCTTGCGTGGTTTCTGATCCTTGATACATGCGGACCGCACTGATATGTCTGGCGGCCGCGTGAGCACAGTAACGCGGACCGCATACTTTTGTTATGCGGCCGCGTGGGTTTTATCTGCATTTGAGGTCTCTCTAGAATTCAACTGTGCGGCCGCATACCAAATCAGTGCGGTCCGCGCAGCTCTTGCTTGATCCTCTTGTGTCTCTGGACTAGCTTGTGTGGCCGCATACCAAAACAGTGTGGTCCGCACGGGCTTAACTTGATTCTCCAGGGTCTCTGAACTATCCTGTGCGGCCGCACACCAAAACAGTGCGGTCCGCACAAGTTTCCTTGAAGTCCTTCATCTCTTTTGTTAGCACTTTGTCGGTTTCACTCCTTTTTGAGCCGCTTTGATGTATTCATCCTCTATTTGCGCAAACCTGCAAATTAACGCACTTGTAAGCAATTCGGAGCCATTTAAACATATTTTCATGCACGAAGCTAAGGTGAAGCGGGGTTCAAAATCATGCAAAATTCCTAGTTATCAACTCCCCCAAACTTAAACCTTTGCTTGTCCTCAAGCAAATCAAAACTAAGACTTATCCTTCGGAGAAAAGACACCTATTTACCCCAATTTGTCCGGGGGTAACCTCACAAACATCAATTGGGACTAACAATTGCCCCTAATGCAAATGTATCATTGACACCCTTTTTAAGCATTTTTGGTTCAAGTGTGACACAAGAGCTTCGAGGGTTGACTCGATCCATCAAGGAGCCTTTCTCAAACACTTTGGTTATTGTGGGCCCCAAACTCACACATCCTCGGCTCTCCCCAAGTGCATCTCACCTTTTTGGGTATTTGCACTCTATATCAATGTGGAAAATTTCGCACTCGCGCTCTCAAGGAAGAGACCCTAAGCCCGATACTGGATACCATAGGCTTGCCCTTTATGTAAGTATCCACTAATGTAGGCTCTTCTTGACTTGAGATCATATAGGACTTTTTGGGAGTCATGGGTAAGACTTTGGTTCTTAGTAGTTCAACCTTCCCTAAAGCATTTCTTTTGATTCATTCATAGAACGCCTTCTTGACTATTTCTGGCACTTCCACTTTTAAGGGGTGAAAGAGAGGCACTATGGCACTCTTCCATTTTGCAATTTGGCACTATCTCTTTGATCCATTCATTTTTATTTGTCCTTCTTCCCTTTTAACACTTTTTGGTCTCCAATTTTGGGTCATTTTTCAACTTCTCGCTTGTTTTTCTCTTTGTTTCCTTTTTCTTCATTTATTGCATTTATTGCATTTATGCCTTTTTGCCATTTTGGTGCCTTCCTTGTTTGTATCTTATCTTTCCTCCCCCAAACTTATGCTTTTGCAATCACTTTAAGGGAAAGTCTTTGGGTGCCAAGAGAAGGTCTAAATTGGGTATAGGCTTGCACTTTGGTTTTTTTGAAGAAATAAGGCTTTAGGCTCAAAATGGGTGACTAGGGATTCATTTATTGGTAGGTGGGAAGGAATGATTCATGCTATGTTCATTTGGATCAAAAGTGGCCTAGATTCACTTCTTAAGTCAAGTTTCACCTACGATTTCGCCTCAACAAACATTCGGGGCAAGTTCTAGACCATTGGTACGGTGCTTGGGCTCACAATTCTACTTTCTCACCACACTTTACACTCAGAGATCACCAAGACATAGAGTCGACGGCCCACAACAACCTCGGAATAGATTCGAGCACACTTTGGTCTATATGACCAATCAATGGTTGTTCGGTCAACACAAGACTCTCAAGGCCACAACTTTTACCAATCTAGACACAACTTAATATCTTTGACCATAATATCGGAGACAAATGTGCTAGGCCCAAGTGAAGTTTGCCCGAGGTACCCTTAAGAAAAAAAAACAAGACTGACTTAACCCTTAAGAAAGTTGTCACGCTATCTATCATAGGGAAGAGCCACCCGGTTCACACAACACTTTACCCTTGGAAAGAACCGTGGCATTAAGAAAACCAAGGGTTTATTGAAAGCTTTAAAACAACACTAATACTTCTACGAGAATTATCAAAAGATGAAAAAGAACAAATGAACTATGAACAAAGATGGATTCATATATACAATCAAAAGAGTGTAAAGGTAGTCAAATATGTACAGCTCAAAAATCAAAAAGTAGGGCACACCCCCACGAATAAAAGCTAGCATTGTCCGCAATGCTAACTATAAAGTAAAGAACAAGGATAAATGATAGAGATGGCCCCTCAAGCCTGATCAACATGGTGGCTCTGACTGGCTCCCTCGTCCGCTGTGGTAGTGGGGACCTCAGACTGGTCCCCAATTTGCTGTGGTGCAACTGGGACAGGTGCCTGCTCTGGAGGAGGCTCATGTTCTGCTACTGGTCCTGGTATGGGTGCACTGGGATATCCCTCAGGCTGCTCGGGCTGCTCAGGAGCTACTCGGATGACCACTCCCTCAGTGTTGGGGAGCTTCCTCTTCTTCCGTGGCCTAAGCTCCTCCTGCGGCTGCTCTGGCTATGGCTCTGAGGATAGCTCACCAAATAGGAGATCAAGTGGCAACTGGTCAGCTACCAGTTTGTCCACCTGCTCCTTAATCTCATCCACAGACTCTGTCGAGGCCTTGGTCTTCCTCAGCTTACGGTGCTCCTTAGCAAGGCTTTTGAGTGCCTTGCTATGTGCGTCAACCGCCTTCTCCAAAGAATCCTGCTTTTTCATCATCTTTTCCTGGTTGTCCAGGATTTTCTTCAATGTCTCCTCAATAGAAGCTGGGACCTCCACCGTCACAGGTGTACTGTGGGACTGAACCAATGTCGTCAATGCAGACAACTTGGATGTCGCAGCTGACATCCAATTGTTCAGACTAGTCAAAGTATACGACAGCTGGTTGGCCGTGAACCTTTGCGTCTTAGAGACTCGAATCTCTGGATCAGCTGTGGAGGAGGAGGGGGTTGTAGATGGACCTGGAGGTAATAGAGTATCCTGCTCAGTAGTGGTGACAGCTAGCTCCTCAGACTGGCCAGCTGTGGTGGAGGTGGTGGCTTGGCTCTTCTTTGCTGTCTTAGGGTTGTCCGCACCCTTTTGATCATACCATGAGTATGCCCCCACCGGAGGCACCCAAACATCAAATTTCTTCTTTTTCACTTTCATCTCATTGAAGTACATGGTCAGTGTGTTGGGGAAGGGGTAGTTCGTCTTGGTCTCATTGGCCACCTTTGAGATGACTCGGTACATGATATTTCCCACATTCAGTGGAAAGTCTGCCATGATCGACGCTACCAACACTGCTCTATCAATCGGCACAGAATGGTCATGAGTAGTGGGATCCAGTCGGTTGCAGACAAAAGTCAACCACCCTTTCGCCTCGAAGCTAAGGGTGTTCCTATAGATCTTTTCTTGTGCTTTAAGCCACACCGGAACAATTTCGGGAGCCGCTAGCACCTCTGCTAACCATGGTCGTGCCTCCTCTTTCTGGGCTAACTTTTCAAGATACTGAGACTCATCTTCTTCTGCAAACCCCAGAAACTCATTCAGTGACTTCCCATCGAACAGCACAACCTGATCTCTAACCATGGTGGCAGTGGAATCCTGAACTAGATGGTGAATATTAGCATAGAATTCCTTCACCATGTGTTCATTAGCATTCTCGACCCGTTCTCTGAAGAAACCCCAACCCTCTCTTGTATGGAACTGTGCTTGCACATGAGGGTTATGCGAAAGTAAGTCCACATCTATAAACCTCCACTCTGGGATCAACTTCCTCTTTGGCCACCTCTCTCGGAATATGTGCCATGCCTGCTGACTAACAAATCTGTCTGCCCACACATTAGGGTCCCTTGTTCGCTCTATTCCTCCAACATGTTGCTCTCCTCCCTCACCCTGGCCTCCACTCTCCCCTGATACTGAAGCTGTGGGAGAAGTGGAGTATTCGTCATCACTGTTTGATTTATCAGCTCGAGACTCATCAGACGAGTCCGAAACAACATTGACTGGTTTGGAGGTGGCCTTGGAAGTGGCCTTGGAAGTAGCCTCTGTGGGTTGATCTCCTTCTGGTGATGAGGATGGCATGATAGGTACTGAAACTTCAATGTGGGAGGGGGCAGATTCCGATGTGATACTTCTTGAAGGCACGTAGTCACTTCCCGTGGAATGAGAGGCCGCTCTATCAGCTTCCCGAATGATCTTTCGGGTTTTCTTTATATTTTCCCGGGCCTCCGGGGTGAGCTTGGCTATTAGTTTGCCTTTTCCCCCTCGGGAGGGTCCACCCCTCCCGGGTTGTTTGCCCCCACACTGTGCTGAAATTTTCTTCATTGCCTGTAAAAATACAATCTAGAATTGTTAGTCGAAGCAATTGAGCAGTATACAATGACAGAATATCAGAATTGAAACAAGCACAGTGAAGATCAGGAACCATGCGGACCGCATACTTTTGACATGCGGTCCGCACTGGCTTATTATTCACCCAGTGGTATCTCCGAAGATGGCCCAATCGGACCGCAATATTTTGTCATGCGACCGCGTGAGGACGGTGAGGACCGCGCACTTTTTCCATGCGGTTCGCACAGGTCAAACACCCCACAAGCAGACTCTCTGAAGTTGACCCACGCGGACCGCACTGATTTGTGGCGCGGCCGCATGAGGTCAACGAGGACCGCACAAAAAGGCACGCGGTCCGCACAGAGGACATTGACACTTGCAGCATTTTCTGAACCTCAGGCACGCGGTCCGCACTAATTTGGACCGCGGCCGCGAAGGGGTCAATTGTGTTCAGACATTCACGCGGACCACACACCAAAAATGTGCGGCCACATAGGGCAAAAATTTAAGAACTGGTCGGGTACCTTTTTTGTTAAATTGGGTCCAATGTTATGTTCTAGGTGTCCCTACTCAGTTATTTTAATAATTAAGATTAGCCCTAGTTTTCTAATTGACCCTAAGATTATCAATTATAAGAAGAAAATACAGAATTTAAGAAGTTATGCTAACATAAATCATGAATTTAAAATAAAGAAAACAATGAATTAAAGATGAAGTGTTACCAAAGATGGTTGATTGGTGTAATTGAAGCACAAATGGTAAAGATGAAAAGTGAAATTGAGTCTCCAGATAAAAATTGGCCAAAAGGTTTAAACAAGGCCAGAGGTCCCTATTTATAGAAAAATATGTGGGACCCAGAACTCACCTACCTGCGCGGCCGCACACTTTTGGCACGCGGACCGCGCAAGATTTTACTTTGTGCATACTTCACCTGGTAGGTCACGCGGACCGCACATTTTTAGCGTGCGGCCGCGTGCCTAAACTTCAGAAATTTCTCAATGGTTGAGTTTTCACGCGGACCGCTCTATTTTGTCAAGTGACCACGTGGCAAATTCCAGAGATTTGCTCATCATGACCAACTTCCACGCGGACCGCACTGATTTGTTGTGTGGCCGTGTGGCAACTTCCAGAGACCTGCCTTTTTGCACTGTTCTCTTATCCTTTCTATGCGGGCCGCACACTTTTGGTATGCGGACCGCATGGGTCTTCCTGGGCTCAGCATTTCACTTTTATCAACCCACGCGGACCGCACTGTTTTGTAGTGCGGCCGCGTGGCCTAACTTCAGAGAGTTGAATACTCTGTTTTTCCTGTATTAATTCAACACAGTTCCTGCAACACTTCACACACTATTAGCTCATCCTATCCTACTGATGAATAAACAAAAGAAAAACAAAAACACATGGGTTGCCTCCCAAGAAGCGCCTGATTTAATGTCGCGGCACGACGCAAATTACCATCACTTCAAGAGCAACAGTGCCACCACCTGGCTGTCATCCGGTTTCCCCAAGTAGTGCTTCACCCGATGCCCATTTACTCGAAAGATTTCACCATTTTTGTTCTTTAAGTCTAGAGCTCCAAACGGGGTCACACCTACTACCTCAAAAGGGCCACTCCACTTTGACTTGAGCTTTCCCGGAAACAATCTTAATCGGGAATTGAAAAGTAGAACCATGTCACCAATCTTGAACTCCTTGCTTCGAGTATATTTATCGTGAAGGTACTTCATCTTGCCCTTGTATAAGGACGAGCTAGAGTATGCATGAAATCTAAACTCGTCAAGCTCATTCAAATGATCAACCCGGAGATTAGCCGCTACATCCCATTCCAAGTTAAGCTTTTTCAAAGCCCACATTGCTTTATGTTCAAGCTCTACCGGAAGATGACAAGCCTTACCGAACACCAATCGGTAAGGAGACATACCGATTGGCGTTTTGTAAGCCGTCCTATAAACCCACAACGCATCATCTAGTTTCTTGGACCAATCGGTCCTATTTGCATTGACCGTCTTAGACAAGATGCTTTTGATTTCCCGATTTGAAACTTCAACTTGACCGCTTGCTTGTGGATGGTAAGGAGTAGTGACTTTGTGATTAACACCATACTTAGTCAACAATGCATCGAAAGCTTTGTTACAAAAATGGGATCCCCCATCACTAATGATGGCACGGGGGGTCCCAAATCTTGTAAAGATGGATTTCTTCAAGAAGTTCACAACACTCCGTGCTTCATTGTTAGGAAGAGCCACGGCTTCTACCCACTTCGAAACATAGTCCACTGCTACCAAAATATATGTGTTTCCACAAGAACTCACGAACGGTCCCATGAAGTCAATGCCCCACACATCAAAAATGTCAACTTCTAGAATGGTGTTTAAGGGCATCTCATCTCTTTTTGAAATTCCACCCGCTCTTTGACATGCATCACATCTCTTCACTAGATCACTAGAATCCTTGAAAATTGTCGGCCAATAAAATCCACAACTCAAGACTTTGGAGGCCATCCTCACTCCCCCATGGTGACCACTATAGGAAGAGGAATGGCAATCATCCAAGATGCTCATTTGTTCTCTTTCTGGGACATATCTTCTAATCACTCCATCCGTGCAAATTTTGAACAAGTATGGCTCATCCCAATAAAAGTCCAAACTCTCCCTTTTTAACTTTTTTCTTTGGTTGGAAGAGAACTCATATGGAATCACACCGGACACAAGGTAATTAGCTACATCGGCGAACCATGGCATATCATTCATTGACACCGCAAGAAGTTGCTCGTCCGGAAAAGAATGATTGATTTTAAGGCCATTGGAAGGCCTCCCCTCCTCCTCTAGACGAGACAAGTGGTCCGCCACTTGATTTTCACTCCCTTTCCGGTCCACAATCTCTAGATCAAATTCTTGGAGAATAAGCACCCATCTCATTAATCTTGCTTTGGAATCCTTCTTTGTCATTAAGTACCTGAGGGCGGCATGATCGGTATGTATTATCACTTTCGCCCCCATAAGATAAGGACGAAATTTCTCCATGGCAAACACAATGGATAATAACTCTTTCTCCGTGACGGTATAATTTTGCTGGGCTTCATTCATTGTTTTGCTTGAATAGTACACTGGGTGGAACATCTTGTTGAGCCGTTGACCAAGTACTGCACCTACCGCCACATCACTAGCATCACACATTAGTTCAAAAGGCAAGGTCCAATTGGGTGCGGTGATTATAGAAGTAGTTGTCAATTTATGCTTTAACAACTCAAAAGACTCCATGCATTTCTCATCAAACACAAACTTTGCATCTTTCTCCAAATGTCTACACAACGGGGTTCACAATCTTGGAAAAATCTTTGATGAACCGCCGATAGAAACCGGCGTGCCCAAGAAAACTCATCACACCCTTAACAAAGTTGGGTGGAGGGAGCCTTGAGATGACTTCAATCTTTGCCTTGTCGACCTCAATACCATCTTTTGAAACCTTGTGCCCCAAGACAATTCCTTCTTTCACCATAAAGTGGCACTTTTCCCTATTAAGCACCAAGTTGGTATCTTCACACCTAGCCAATACACGGTCCAAATTTGACAAGCAATCATTAAAGGAATCTCCGATTACACTGAAATCATCCATAAAAATTTCAAGAATATCTTCCACCATATCGGTGAAAATTGCCATCATGCACCTCTGAAACGTGGCTGGGGCATTACATAATCCGAATGGCATTCGAGAGAAGGCAAAAGTGCCATAGGGACATGTAAAGGTGGTCTTCTCTTGATCTTCCGGGGCAATGAGGATTTGATTATACCCCGAATAACCATCCAAGAAACAATAATAAGCTCTACCCGCCAAGCGATCCAACATTTGGTCCAAGAACGACAATGGAAAATGATCTTTTCTTGTCACCTTGTTAAGCTTTCTATAATCCATACAAACTCTCCAACCCGTAACAGTAAGAGTAGGAATTAACTCATTCTTTGCATTGGTGATCACGGTCATACCACCTTTCTTGGGAACACATTGGACCGGGGAAGTCCAAGAACTATCCGAGATTGGGTACACCACACCAGCATCCAACCATTTTATGATCTCTTTCTTGACGACCTCTTGCATAGCCTCGTTTAATCTTCTTTGATGCTCCAAGGATGGGCGAGCATTCTCCTCCAATATAATTTTATGCATGCAAAACGCGGGGCTTATTCCCCGAATGTCCGCCAAAGTCCAACCAATCGCACGCTTCCTCTTTTGTAGAACCGCCAAAGTGGCATCAACCTGCAAGTTAGTCAAGCAAGAGGAAAGAATGACTGGCAAAGTGAAATTTGGACCCAAGTACTCATACCTGAGGTGAGGAGGAAGTGGTTTCAACTCTAACACCGGTGGTTCTTCAATCGATGGCTTTGTAGGAGGGGTTTTTCGGTTCTCAAGATCCAATGATAACTTCCTTGGCTCATAGGAGTATGAGCCCATACCATGTAAGGCATTCACACATTCAACAAGTTCGGCATCTTCGTTGGTCTCCATGTTTAGAAGTACCGCCTCAAGAGGATCCTCGACATTGATCATGGCGCTTGTGTCATCTACTATCACTATCGTGACAATGTCCACAAACGAACACACCTCGGTGCTATTTGGTTGGCGCATGGATTTGCACACATGGAAGATCACCTTCTCATCACCAACTCTAAATGTCAATTCACCTGCTTCAACATCCACAAGCGTTTTCCCGGTAGCCAAGAATGGCCTACCAAGAATAATAGGCACCTCAAAATCTACTTCACAATCAAGTATGACAAAGTCGGCTGGTAAAATAAACTTGTCAACTCTCACTAGCACATCATCAATGATACCTATAAGGCCTTTTCATAGAACGGTCCGCCATTTGCAACCTCATTGATGTTGGACGAGGTTGTCCAATACCCAAGGTTTTAAAGACGGAGTATGGCATGAGATTAATACTAGCACCCAAATCACAAAGTGCTTTGGCAAAATTGGCACACCCGATAATACAAGGAATAGTAAAGGCTCCGGGATCTTCTAACTTGGGAACCATGGAATGAGCTATGGCACTCACTTGGTGAGTCATTGTTATCGTTTCACAATCCATTGACCTCTTCTTCGTCACCAAATCCTTCATAAACTTTGCATACCCGGGCATTTGTTCATGTGCCTCCACCAATGGCACATTAATGGTTAGGCTCTTCATCATCTCTATGAACTTCTTGAATTGATTATCTCCTTTTTGCTTCGCCAATCTTTGAGGATACGGTGGAGGAGGCCTTGGCAAGGGTTCCTTGGCCTTTGGAATAGATGGCTCGGGAATGTCAATAATGTGTTCCCTAGACGGGTTCACAGTATCTTGAGATTCAATCCCGGCCTCATCCTCAATTTTAATCCTCACATCATTTGTTGCTAAAGGTTCATCAACCACATGGTCATCATTCACTTGCATGTCATCATCATTCAAACAAGCTTCCACATCCACAACTCGATTCTCATTTGAGTCATTTACAATACCGCCTCTTCCACTTCTAGTTGTCACAACCATCACATGATTGTTACCTCCCTTCGGGTTCACCACCGTGTCACTAGGTAGTGCACCTTTAGTTCGGGAGTTCAAAGATTGAGAGAGTTGGCCGATTTGCACTTCCAAATTCCGGATTGAAGTATTATGAGAAGCTAATTGTGCATCCGATTCTTGATTCTTCCTCATCATTTGCTCGAACATGCTTTCAATGCGGCCCATATCATTGCCCGAAGAACTTGATCCTTGTGAATGGAAAGGGGGTGGATTTTTGGGTTGTTGGTACATGGGAGCTCTTTGAAAACTTTGCCCCCGATTGTTGTTATTACCACCGTTGTTCCACCCTCCTTGATTGTTATTGTTCCCCCAATTGTTATTGTTGCCACTCCAATTTCCACCATTATTGCCTTGATTGTTCCAATTATTGCCTTGATTGTTCCACTCTCCACCACCATTCCTATTGTTGTTATTGTTCCAATTGCCTCTTCCTTGATTGTTACCCCAATTGCCTTGGGAACGATATTGTTGGTTGTTTATGTTTCCTCTATTGCCTTGGAAATTGTTCACATATTGACAATCCTCATCTTGATCGTCAAAACCATCATTAGAAAACCCACCATCATTGTTGTTCTCATTTTGATCATATTGACTTTGTTGCACTTGTTGCCCTCTATTCCTTCTTTTCAACATCGACACATTCTCCATAGAATTCACTTGGCGCGGATTTTGCACTTGTTGAAGTTGAGCTTTCGCCAATTGATTCATGGTAATAGTGAGCTTGGAAATGGCTTGTCCATGGTCATGCAACTCTTTATGTAGATGAATAACATTCGGGTCTCCTTGAGGGACATTCGCCCGACTTTGCCATGCCGAAGAAGTGTCGACTATTTGATCCATTACTTCACATGCTTCCTCCAACGATAACTTCATGAAATTGCCTCATGCTAGTTGGTTCACAATGCATTGGCTCGCCGTGTTGATCCCCCTGTAAAAAGTTTGTTGAACCATAGCATCGGTCATATCATTGTTCGGGCACTCTTTCACCATGGTCCGATATCTCTCCCAAATTTCATGCAATGGCTTCGTTGGTTCTTGCTTGAAGGCTAGAATCTCATCTCTCAATGTCGCCATATGAGCTGGGGAAAAGAACTTAGCAATGAACTTATCCGCCAATTCGTCCCATGTAGTGATAGAATGATTCGGCAATCTCTCCAACCAATCTAGCGCTTTACCCCTCAATGAAAAAGGGAAAAGTCGCAACCGCAAGGCATCTTCGGACACATTGGTTTGCTTGCTTCCCCAACAAGTATCCACGAACCCCTTCAAGTGCTTGTAGGCATTTTGATTTGAGGCACCCGTGAAATACCCTCTTTGCTCCAATAGTGTCAACATCACATTTGTAATTTGGAAATTCCCTGCCCGGATTCGGGAAGGAACAATGGCACTAGCATATCCTTGGTTTGTCATTGCTCTTTGCGCAACCCTTGGCGGTGGCGGAGGATGGTCTGGAATTTGGGCTTGTTGATTAGTATTTCGAGGCCTTCGTGGTATATTTTGTATAGGAAAATCATCTTGCACAAGATCCTCTACCTCATCCCCCGCCATGGCATCGCCAAAGGGAAGATTATCATTTCCATTAAGAGCCATTTGTACCTATTAAAATTGAATCAAGAAAATTAGTAAAAGAAGGAAAGAAGAAGAAAAACACAACACTAGCAACGCAATTAATCAACACCGTTTTAACTCCCCAGTAACGGCGCCAAAAAGTGATCGTGACAAACTCAACCCGAAGGTATGAGTGGGCAATCGAACTCTTACCCGTATAGTGACGGGGTCAATTTCCACAGGGAGTTAGAATTTTAGAGTGATAATAGTGTTGCACTAGAGTTGAGTCTTGACTTCTAGATTAGCTTCTAACATCTTTTGTGTTTTCTAAGTGTCTACTATTTTGTTTTCTACTATTGAATTATGAAATTATGCTAACGACTATTTCGAAGTATGATTTTTCTAATGGAATAAAAGGGACTAGGGAAGTAGTTCTCACCTAGGTGAGATAACTAACGGATATGGATTTTCAATGCGGGGATGATACATGGGATATTAGGATAGCCGTCGCTCTTTACTCTCATTCTCACACCTCTCGGTAGAGAGAACAATTTTTGCTCTATTGGCTCTCTCGAGACCAATTGGGTAGGCCAATTTGCCCAAGCAACTCTAGGCTCAAGTAGGGTAATTTCTCTCTCGAGATTATTACCCGTTACTTAGGACTACCATTCTCATGGGTCCATCCTAAGTTCTTGTTGGGATTGAATGAGAGGTTTTATCCCCTCTTTCTCAAGTAGAGACCCAACCCACTAATGTAAACTTCATGTTTGCAACCACAAAATCCAAATTAAATACATTTATTCAACCCAAAACCAATTACCCATAATCATCCATGCATTTAATCACTTAACCCATCAATTACCCACACTAGGGTTGGGCTACTACCCTAGCTATGGGGTTTAGCTAGACATGGAAAATGAAGAAGAAGAGATTAAAGCTAAAAATGCCATAATAATTAATAGGAAAAGAGCATCAAGATTAAACTTGTACAAAATAGCCTAAAATAGGCGTAAAATGGTTCCTCACGAGCTCTGCCGCTACCCTGTATTCTCTGTTCTTTCTAAAAAAAGAAAAAGAAGCTATTTATACGACCCAGTAATTTCCGGACAAAAATGCCCCTGCAAGGATCATGCGGTCACACTTTTGTCGTGCGGCCGCGTAGGGTAATTGGGCTGTTGACGGTCTCCTCTGGAACAAGTACGCGGACCGCGTACTTTTGACATGCGGCCGCATGAGAATAGTGATGCGGACCGCATATTTTTGTCATGCGGCTGCACTGTGCAAATCCCCTGCTTGCGTGGTTTCCGATCCTTGATACATGCGGACCGCACTGATATGTTTGGCGGCCGCGTGAGCACAGTAACGCAGACCGCATACTTTTGTCATGCGGCCGCGTGGGTTTTATCTGCATTTGAGGTCTCTCTGGAATTCAACTGCGCGGCCGCACACCAAATCAGTGCGGTCTGCGCAGCTCTTGCTTGATCCTCTTGTGTCTCTGGACTAGCTTGTGCGGCCGCATACCAAAACAGTACGGTCCGCACGGGCTTAACTTGATTCTCCAGAGTCTCTGAACTATCCTGTGCGGCCGCACACCAAAACAGTGCGGTCCGCACAGGTTTTCTTGAAGTCCTTCATCTCTTTTGTTAGCACTTTGCCGGTTTCACTCCTTTTTGAGCCGCTTTGATGTATTCATCCTCTATTTGCGCAAACCTGCAAATTAACGCACTTGTAAGCAATTCGGAGCCATTTAAACACATTTTTATGTACGAAGCTAAGGTGAAGCGGGGTTCAAAATCATGCAAAATTCCTAATTATCAATATTCTATATATATAAGTTAATACAAGAAGGATCCCTATAAATATATTATGTTGCACCATCAATCACAAAGATTGGGTAGAAGAGTTGGTTTGTGGAGTAGTTGGTTTTTTTAAAACACAAGTTCGAATCTTAGGTTCAACAATAAAACTAATATTTTTTATTGGGTCTCATTTGGCAATTTCAATGCTACTACTATAGTGTATTTGATTTAGTTTTTTTCAATGGACCCACCTCTTTTACTTTTAGTTAAATCCCTACATCAAAAGTTTCTTCTACAATTATCTCTCTTCACACAAAAAACTTCTTCCTTAATTTTCAAAGCACATATGCAACCACTAGGTATTAGTCCGCCTAAAGCCATCGAGTAATTATTTCCGTCGTGACCCTACTGCCTATAAATATTGTTAAGGTACTGTTACAATGCACCCGCTATCTTTAAATCTTGGGTCCGTCTCTGAGTGTCAAGACCCAATTTTACTAAGAGTCGTGATGGTGCCAGATACGCTGTCATGCAATCCAACACCAAGAAATTAATTAAATTCTTTTTTAGGACTTATTGAAAACATTCCTTTCATCCTACGTGGGCTTTAGCAATTGACGGGCTAGGCTGGGCTAGCGCACTATTTTGATGGGCCTTATAATGGTCAGCCCATCCCAGTCCTATGTGGGTCGCGGGCCCCCACGGGCCGGCACATCATTTTTAAAAATATAATTTATATATTTTTTAAGCTCTGATCTAAAAAAAGATAATTATTTAAAAGTTAAAAAAATATCTTATTGAAAAAAATATGCAAAACTTAATAACTTTTTATATTGTTCCAATATATCACAATAAATACTAAAGAAAAAGTAAAAGATAGGACTATATTTCATTCACTAAAAGTCAAAACTATAACAAACTATTCAAGAGAACGTTCATGATGCTTATGAGATATCCAACACATCATATTCATCAAACACATTTGAATCCGCTTGTGACAAGGTTGTCTTAATACCTTCACTTTCATCTACAATTCATATGCAATATTAATTAGTTAAATATTAAAAATAATTCAATTTTAAAAATTAATAATAATTAAATTAACATAAAAATTGTTACCAGTTTGAGTTCGACAAAAACCTATGCAGCCTATTTCAAGTAGTAACAAGTGTTTAGACATTTTCATAATAAATGCAACTTCTATACTTTGTAAGAACACGCCACCGATGCTAATTATTGATTCCGATGGTACAATGGTAATAAAAATGCTAAGTACATCACGCACCATCATTGAAAGATCAGATATTTTCTAGAATGGTCCTTCCAATACATGACAATATCACCTCTTGAAACTTCTCAAGATCAAGTTTTGGTTTCTCTTAGTAAAGATCCAATTATGACTTTCCATATCTAAAGGCAGTATACTTTTTAATTTTTATATATTTTAAATAAATATTTTATTAGGTCCACGGGCTGGCCCAGCCTCAGTCAAGCCTCGCGGGCCACGGGCTTACTTGGGCCGGGCTTAAAAGCCTTATTTTTAAACGGGCTCAAAATATTATAGCCCAACCCTGTTAAATCACGGGCTGGGCTGGCCCAATGGGCCAAGACCATATTTACGGCTCTATTTTTGGGTCGTGAGAGTCATAAGGGTTAGAGGTTAATTAAATCAAAGCGAGTGAATTTCCATAAAATTTCCAACTTATAATGACTTACAGACTGTACGTTGGAGGCATTGGCCGATGCTATAACCCGTACTTTTGGGATGATACTAACAGTTCTTAATATTCTAATAAGGTCATGTTATGAATTATTTGACTTGTATAATATTCGTATGTTAACCGTTAAAGTCAAGCAAGTTGTAAAAAGAAAATCCGAAAAAGTTATCGCAAGTTACATTCATAAGTTTACTAAAATTTAGGTCTGATATCACCGAGTTTTTCTCCCAATATACCTGGAGTTACGAGGTGTTGTCCTACCAAATGTAAGTTTGAGGTAATGTTTCCTTTGGAAAGATTATAGTACTCGTATAAGCTTAGTTCTTGCTTGTTGTTGTTGAGATGGAATTTTTTTATGTTGAAGCAACGTGTCTAAGGGCTGGATCTTATTTTTTAAGGTAAGATCCTCTTCTCTTTCATTTGTATAGATTGGTTTGAACTTTAGATGTGCCTAGATAAAAATAAGTCAATGACCGAATGCTGTAGTTGAGTTGAGGGTTGTCTATAGGACATTTTAGGGCCATTCTTGTTGCTTTTGAGGTGTTGGACATCTGGTTGTTAGTTTTGGTTGTTGTTTTTGTTATTCTAAACTTGAGGAATAAAAAAGAAATAGGAGAGATATTGTCCAATTTATTGTAGAATGAGTTTGTTGCTCATTAGCTAGTTGGTATGCTTCTCTTGTTGATACTAGTGTTATTTTATTGTTGTAGAATTAGTTGGGAAGAAGCTAATTCCATTATAATCGTTCAAGGCTTGATTTCAAAGGTATGGTAAGACTATTCCTTTCTTTCTTAGCATGAACTCCAAATAAGTTTCCTTCCAAGTGTGATTCCGAGAAGTAACCTTATAGATGATATATTCGTGTGTTCGATGATACCGAGAATGTTCTGTTTAGTACTGCCCCGATAATATGTGTTTCATATGATTATTAGTTGTATTTGTCTTCTCCCAAAAAGTGTATATTAGCCATATCGGCACCCTCGAACAGACTTCTGTTACTTGATCAATGTTAGCTAGAGTTGACATGAGAACATTTTGTTTTTTATATTTGTTATATATTATGATAGACATTACAAATCGGTCCAATGACCTATTAGTTATAGGTGTTCTAGCTATCCATCCAAGTGCTACAAAGATGTACCGTGATTTGAAAAAGCATTATTGGTGGAGAAGGATAAAGAAGAATATTGTTGGGCATGTTTCACATTATTTGAGTTATAAGCAAGTTAAGTATGAACATTAGAGATTGGGAGGTTTGCTTCAGAAGATTGATATAATATAGTAAAAGTGGGAGTGTAAAAGTAAAGACTTTATGGTGGATTTGCCATGAACTTTGAGGAAGTTTGATGGTATTTGGGTAATTATGGATTAGTTGACTAAATCAACGCATTTCGTTGCGGTTATGACTTCCTACACTTTAGAGGGGTTGGCTCAGATCTACCTACATCAAATAGATTGTTCGCATGTATGGTGTACCTATTTTTAACATATCGAATCGTGACACTCAATTTACTTCGCATTTTCGTAGTGCTGTTTAGCGCGAGTTAGGCATGTAGGTTTAGTTGAAGACTATATTTTATTCTTAGATGGACAGGCAGTCCGAGTGGACCATTCAGCTCTTGGATGATAGATCGAAAACCTATGTTATAGATTTTGGAGGCCATTGGGATTAGTTTTTCTCTAGTAGAGTTTGCCTACAATAACAGCTGCCAGTCCAACATCTAGATGGTTTTGTATGACTCATTATATGGGAGCCAGTGTCGATCTCTGGTTAGTTGGTTTAAGCCCAGCGTGATTAGATTATTGGGCATAGATGTGGTTCGTTATGCTCTGGTTTAATTCATGAGAGGGTTCATACTGCACAGGCCAATCAGAAGAGTTACGCAAATAGGAAGGATCATGATGTTGCATTCATGGTGTGTGAGAAGGTTCTACTTAGAGTTTCGCCAATGAAGGGTATGATGAGGTTTGGGAAGAAGGGCAAGTTGATCCTGAAGTTTATTACTCCATTTGAGGTTTTGGCAATAATTAGCGAGGTGTCCTACAAACTTGCTTTGCCATCCAGCTTCTCGAGCGTTTATCCAACGTTTCATATTTCCATGATTCGGAAGTACTATGAGGATCCGTAATATTTGTTGGATTTTAGCTCGGTGTAGTTGGACAAGGATTTGACCTATGATGAGGAGTCGATGGATGTTTTGGATAGGCAGGTTCACAAGCTGAGATCGAAAGTTATAGCAGAAGTGAAGGTTTAATAAAGAGGTCAACTGGTAGAAGAGGCAAGCTGGGAAATCAACCATGATATGTGAAGCATATATCCTCACTTTTCTAGCATTTCAGGTTTGACTCTAAACTCGTTCGAGGACGAATGTTTGTTTAAGGGGGAAAAATGCAATGACCCTATTGGTAGTCTTGTGTATTTTAGCTCCATTCACCTGTTTGATGTCCCCCAAATGTGTATTTGATGTTTGGTGATTTGCAAGGATAGTTGGGATTGGTTTCACAAAGATTTTAGAGTGAATTGAGACATTTAGTCTTATTTTGGAAGCTTAAGTTGTAAGACTTGATCAAGATTTGACTTTTGTATAAACGATCTCGGATTTGTGTTTTTATGGTTTTAATAGGTTTTTATGTTGATTTTGGATTTAGGCATATGTTCTGATTTGGATTTGGAGTTTCCTAGGTAGATTTTGCTCAATTTGCCGAGAGTTGGCAATTTCAAGGTTTGGAAAGTTTATAAGTTTGACCGTGAGTTGACCTTGAGTTGACCTGGAGACTATCAGGTTTTGATTTTGTTTCGAGATTTGGGATATGTTTGTTTAGTTCTTTGGAATGTGTGTGTAATGATTGTGTTCATTTTGAATTGGTTAGGCTTGAATTAGATGATTGGTTGTGACTGCTTGAAGTTCTTTAACTTGAAGTATTGCATTATGTATTTTATGTTGGATTCTTGGTTATGGGTGTATTGATGTTTTGAGATTTCGAGTGAGTTTGCATATGGTTTATATATTTTTTGGTGTTATTGAACGTGGTCACGAGTGGCTCCGATGAGTTTCAGACCACCTGGAGCATTTTGAAAGTTGCAGATTTTTGCTGATGTCAACCTTTATTTGCGATCGCGGAGGTTGGATCGCGATCCCGGAGTGCGTTTGAGCCGGGAAAATTTTTTTTCTTTGCATTTTGACAGTATGTTCGTATTCGAAATGAGTGCGTAGATTGGCCTTCGTGCTCGCGACCGTGGCGTCACGTTCACGTAGTGGTGAGGCAGGATGTGGATCGTCAGGTGCTTGGCCTTTGCGTTCATAGGATGGGGACCGCGTTTGCATATTCTTGTGAAGTTTATGCATCATGTTCGTGGGCTGGAGGCTGCATTCATGAAGGGTTATTTTGAGGATGTGGATTTTTGTGCTTCATGGACCGGGCAGTGGCCCATGTTCGTGGAGGGTATTACTGGACAGACTTATTAGTGTTATAATTTCAGAATTTAGACCTAGTATTTCATATTTTGAACCTTAGACTTGGAGAACGACGATTTTTTGAAGAGGATTTTCACACAAGGCAAAATGGAAAATGATTTCTGCTTGATTTTATATTATATCTTGTTTTTTCATGGATTATTACACACATATTATGTGAGTTGAAAGAGATACTTAGGGGTATTGGCTATGATTTTGGAGACAAAAAATTGGGGATTTGGGAGGCGATTTGAAGTCGGATCAAGATGAAACTTGTATATTTGGACTCGTATTAGAATAGGTAATCATGAATTATGAGTTTGGTCAGGTTATGAGATGCGAGCTCAGGTTGACTTTTTATTTGACTTTATGTATTTGTATAATGATCAAAGCTTTATTGTTTAGGGTTGCTTCATATGGGTTTATTGATGTTATTGAGTTTTACAAAGTCCATATTCAAGTGCTCATGAGAGGTGAAAAAGTTCAAATAGATGGTTAATTCAAACAAATGGGTAAGGCTTGTAATGTGGTTACCAAAGAAAAAAGATTATAGGCTCAAAGAGTACGATACATAACAATTAGGTGGGTAAAACATACATATCTGGCTCAACAAGAACACTCCTATATCACTTCCAAGACTAAACACACTACTATTTCACTTTGTAAACACACAGGGCAAGTTCTAGGCATCAAATGTAATGCACTGAATAATGCAAAACCTTAAACACACATGGTACATAACTCACTCAGGATTGAATTTATAGACACTCTAGTCAAAGCAGTTAAGCAAGGTTAAGATAATACAATTTAAGGTACTTCTACAAGAGTCAAAATTGTGCCTAAGCGTCACAACCAAAGTACTCACTATTCTCAAGTCATAGCAAAGTCAAGAGATATTGCTTCAATTCAAAACACAATACAATGGCTCTTATTCCTAAAAAAAAATACTAACTACACCCGGTTCAAATAAAACCCTTGGAAAAGAACCGTTGTTTAAAAGAAAAATCAAGGGATAATTGCTACACTACCTAACAAATTAAAAAATCTTTTTTGTATTTTTTTTAGACTTACTTCCCTCAAGAAAATTGTCTAGAAGATCCGTCATCACGAAAAGTCCAATCTTTTCTATTAAAAAATATATTCAATTAAACGAACACACTACAATAGTATAGAAAGTCACCCAGACAATCTCCTCACCCTACACTTAAAATTGTGCATTGTCCCCAATAAACACCATAACTAATAAAAGCGTAAAAGAGACTCCCTGGTAGGCCAAAGACTAAAGCACTAATAGCTCATGGATTCTCTGACTTCTCCCAAGCTTGGTCCTTCGTGCATGTACCTCACACTTAGTTCCAACTGTTTGGTTTGTTGTTGCATCCTTCCAATGACTTTGCGTTCCATGCTCCTAAAAATAAAAAAATCGAAACTACAAGAATAATATAATAATAAAAAAATAAATGAATAAAATAAATTAAATTAAAATAAAAAATAAAGATGGGTTGCCTCCCAACAAGCGCTTGATTTAACGTCGCGGCACGACGCGAATCACTTTTTGCCTCCACCTTGAACTTATGAATTGAGCCCCCAATTTGGCTTCACGTATTCGGTTGTGTTCCAGGGGTGATGGAACAAATATAATTGGCCCAAGCAACCATTGTACTATTCTACACTTCTTGGCTTTTAGATGAGGTATGTAGTCCTGTCTTTCTGGCAAGAAAAATTCCAGAATATAGGCACCTTGTTCCTCATTCTTTGACTTCTCAATCGGCTCGGATGACTCTATTTTCATATTGTCATCCAAGCACAATGTAGAAAAATATTTAGAATGAGGACCACTGCGCTCACACACATGAACTTCAGGACTTTCAGCATCCTCAATATCAATGATACTAGAGTCAACAAAATTTATATCCTCAATGTTCTTAGCTGACTCTAGACTTAATTCTTCAATATTAACATCTTCAAATTCTAGTTGGCTAGGTTGTTGATGTTCTACTTTAACCTCCACAATTAATACCTCAAAGTCATGCTCTTCTTGGCTACTATCCTCTATATTGGCTTGTTGAGCATTAAAAGCTCCAACCAATTGACTTAATTGAGCCTCCAACTTGCGAATAGTTGTCTCTTGCCTTTCTATGTGCAATTGTTTCTCATTATTTTGTTCCAGGAGACACTTTAGCATATCCTTGATCTCCTTCAGATCCACATTCTCAGGTTCCTTGTTCCTATTAACTTCACAAGAAAAGGTAAAACCATCATAGTAAGAGGTTGTGGGAAAATAAGAAATATAAGCACAACCATGAAAGTGACCATTTTGACAACCACACACATCACACACATTCCACAAATAAGATTGAGTTAGTGCAATTAACTCGCTCTTAGGAACGTTTTGACAATTTTTCCACGGGTGTTTTCTTCACAGTATGTATGGAGATCAATAGTAGAATTATCTACACCTAAATTTCATAATTTCAAGATGCCATGTTTCTCAAATCAACAGATATAAAAAAATATATAAAAAATAAAATAAAATAAAATAAAAGCTTAAACTTGAACCCTATCAATATATACAACTATAAAAATGTTGTTAGTTCCCCGACAACGATGCCAAAATTTGATCACGCCCAACTCTAGTCCTAAAAAGGATAAGCGATCGCTGCAAATATAATCCGGTCTAAAAGTCCTGAGTCGAATCCCACAACGAACTAAGGCTTGTCTGTATCTATTTAATATCACCAAGAAGACAAGATTGAAAATAATAAACAGCTGAAAACTAACTATGCTTGAATTTTAAACAATTGGGATAAAGGTCTAAGGTAATGGTTCCCCCGTTGTTGATTTTCTTGGTTGTATATTTCTTATAACTGTGACTTAGTTGCCTCTATCAATCATGAACTCTCCAGCTACCATAAATCTCTCTCAAGCAATTATGATAATTTACTAGACGCACTCTTTCAAGCTACAATAGCTAGATTCACATTACAGTTCACTTAGATTGCTCCCGAAGTATCGTTATCTCTAATCTAACATCTAAACCCTCGGTTATGACTCTCGGCTATACTCCGGGAGTGATGTTGTTTAAACAACTACCTAAATATGCACTATCTCTCAAGCATATACATAATAAATAGGAACGAACAATTGAGGATCCTTTCAATTAACCAAAATCAAAACGTAGTTGAACAAATAGAGATTAACAACCAACTCAGAACTATATTAATATAACAACTAATTGATCCCCAACGGGTTTCACCAAAATCTTAGATAACAAAGTAGTTATTCATAATAGTATGTAAAACGACAATATCAAAAGTCATAACTAACAATGAAAAATAAGAAGAGGAAGGAAAAGCTTGTTGAAGAATTCCCTGTCTTGCTTTCAATGTGTTCTTGCCTCCTTAGGTCTAATTTGTGTCGAAAATATATCCCCTTTTGTTCTTGGCTGGCCTCCTACGTATAATATAGGGTTTATGGCTTAAAATCCCATGTTTTGCACTTTGGTCCTTGAAATTTACGTGTCCTGCCGCAGTCCCACCTCGGTTACGCCAGGACCACGGCCAGAATGGTCCTCTGAATCTTTGGTAATGTTCTGCCGCTGTCCTACTGTAACCGCAGTTTTCCACCCTGTTCTATTTGAAATTTGGAAAAACGTGAAACATAAAAGTTGTAGCTCTTTGAGTTAGCTTTCCAACCATATATTGTGGAACCCAAATGGAGTTCTTAGCAAACAATTATGTCTATTTTACTATACAGTGCGCAATATGCTTTCCCGAGTCTTCGTTCATACTTAATTATCAAATTTGACCCACGAATACGATCCCAGCTTAATTCCTTGGGCTTTTACTCACATTTCAAAGATCTAAATCACTTGAGTTTATTCCATAATATCTATATAGCTCGGAATTACTCCTACAACGCATAAAACACATTGTTAGTGCAAAACACTAGCGATTAAAGCGCAAACTCAACTAAAGTACAGTAAATTAAAGTGTAATAATTGACTAAAATACGTAATTATAGCCTATCATTAGTTTCGCTTAGACCATATGCTGAAATTGGAATTTCTCAATATGTTGCTTTGGCAATATATAGAATATAAGTTTATCCCTGAAATTTCCCTGCCGGCAATATTATGAAAGGACCACTTGAAGGGCGTTTAAATTTTAATGCCAGATGAAGCGCCGCAGGCATCAGAATTTTAATGTGTACTTTAATGTTACACTTTACAAAGTAATTTGTGTGATGAAAAAGTTGTGTAAATTCATGTAATATGTGTTCTTAGGCGTTATCTTTTATTAAGAAACGATGTTAAGGAAAAGTTAAGCATGAGAGAATATGTTAATGATGTAATTTTACATTTTTATTACAAATTTAAAATGATTTTTAACTTATTCGTTTCTATATTATTTTGCCTCTGGCAATTGTTTTGTTGTACCTGTTTGATCAGATTGTAAAAATAAGCTTATTGAGAAGTATTTTTTTCTCAAAATACTTCAAAGAAGCAATTAGTGTTTGGCCACGCTTTTAAAAACTGTTTCTAAGTGTATTTTTCTTAAAAGTGCTTTTGGAGAGAAACTACCTTTTTCTGCCTCACCAAAACTGCTTCTACTTCTACTCAAAAATATTTTATATGACTCCAAAAACTTTGCCAAACACTTCAACTTAATTTTTTTTTTTTTTTTTTTTTGGAAAAAGTACTTTTCACTTGGAAAAGCTTGGCCTACCATGTTAGTATTATAGCCCGTTTGTCCAAGCTGCAAAAATTAGCTTATTTTGAAAAGTATTTTTTTTTTCAAAAGTACTTTTCTCAAAAGTACTTTTGGTGAAAAACAGTTTGTGTTTGAATAATTAGCTTGAAAAATACTTTTGAACAATGATTATTGTTTGGCCAAACTTAAAAAAATTGCTTCTAAGTGTATTTCTCTCAAAAGTGATTCCCAAAAAAGTGCTATTGGAGAGACGCTACTTTTTTCTGCTTCTCCAAAACTGCTTCCGCTTCTCGTCAAAAGCATTTTTTTTTCATTCTAAAAGTTTGGCCAAACAATTTAATTTTTGGTCAAAAATATTTTTGACAAAAAAATACTTTCAACAAAAAAGAAGCTTGGCCAAACGGGCTATTAGTTTGTAACCGTGTGGACATCTTTGGCCCCAACTTTCACAACAAACCGTACTTCTCATTTTCAAAGCTAAAGCAAAAGTGATATGCCCCAGGCGTTTTGCAAACATAACTCGTGTTACTTGGAAAAAATTTATTTAATTTATATACACTTTTAATATAAAATTCTTTGTAGAGGCAATATAAATACTACAAGTTGTATAATTTTATTTTTCAGATTATTACTCATTTATTATGAGCAAGGGAAGGGACTAAACTCGTGCGGTTTAATCAGTGAGTCAATGCCAACGATTTCAGAATTGACTCAACAACTTCGATCAAATTTCATTACACTCATACATAAAGCGCAAAATACAGACTCTGATAGCGAACAACTTTGAAATTCTTGAATTAAGTGGACGATCAATCTATTTAATTTTTCAGAAATCCATAGATATGAATTTTCCCCAAATTCGCACGGAAAACCCTAACCCTAGCCCCAAACTTTCCCTTTAGATTCTCCCATGCGCTAATCTCCAATTCCAATTCTCCCTTACCTTTTCTGGTAACCCACAATCAAAACCCCATAATATAGGTATATTTATACATATATAAACATATATCAGGAATGGGGGAATGTGGAGCTGGGAGTATTGTTTGGGTCCGAAGACGAAATGGGTCGTGGTGGCCCGGCAAAATACTTGGGCCCGATGAGCTTTCAGCTTCTCATTTGATATCCCCACGATCTGGAACTCCAGTTAAGCTTCTCGGCAGGGAAGATGCCAGTGTGTATGTACCTTTTTACCCTTTAATTTGTCTTATACTGGAAGTTTTTCACTATGTGCAAGGTAATTACTGCAGGTTGATCATTATTTTCTTGCATGTTATTGGTGAATTCTTAGTTGCAGTAAACTTTCAGTATAATTGTTGATGCTACTATTACTTTATACATTATAGTAATAATAGGATAGTTAATAGTTTAGGATTCATAGTTAGAAGTTTGGACTCCTTGCCATCAGTAATTATGAAGGAAGAGAAAGGGAACATGATATTGCTTCCTGATTAGCTCGCTTTCCTTGTTAAAAGCAACATTTAGTAACTTACCAAAACAGTAAAGCTTATCTTGGATTACATTGTGTGAAAGAGATTGGTAATCATGAATTCGCTGGTCATTCTTGAGTTTGGAAGAGTTAGCATTGCTACGCGTAATTGGTATGCTGGCTGCCTTAGGAGATCAGAGCTCTTCATATTGGTTGAAACTTGAAATTTCTTTTTTCACTGTAACAATTGGAAACTATAGAAAAATCTCTGCATATCACTAGAAAAGGAATGACATAGGTTGGATTCTGCTTCTGCTGTGAAGTGATCCCATTTCTCCATACATATTGATAATAGAGTCCTCCGCGCGTGTGCGCGCTCTATATGTTTTTTGTGGAAGTTGCATTAATTTGTGATTTTCCACCCTCTGCCTTAGAGAGTAGATTGGGTCTCACTTAACTACTTGAGACTTGAGAAGGACTGAAGGAGATTATTATATGCATAATAGAAGATCTAGTTGCTGGTAGTGCACAACCAAAGAACAAAAAGTACACAGGAGAGAAAGAAGGGCAAATATTCGTAAGTTGAAATTGATGGAGTGAGCTTTCCCCTAAAACATATTGGCAACAAGCTTTCGTATGTTACGAGGTTGAGGACACTTAACGGAGCAAGAATTAGCGCCCAAGGCTTTGAATTAGCGAATGTGATATGTGGGTTAGGTGCATCTTATGGGTCAAACCCTGCTGTAGACAATAGCCTAGTATTTAGGTGGTGAAAGGTAGAGGGGCGGCCCATCACCCACCGAGTTTCGAACCATGTGCAACTGGCCCTCGGGGATTACTGGGTCATCAAAATAAGGAAAAAAAAAAAAACAAAGGAAGAATTGTTACAAAGTTCTATCTTTATGCAGGATTTTTTGTAATAAGCGTTTTTTCCTTTATGAGGACTTTCCTTCTCCATGTATTAGGCCATACAGGGAGGATTTTGGGTTTCAAACCCTATTTGTTTGTTTCTTCTATCTGATTAGGAGTCATCTTTTTGTGTGAGTTAGTGGTTTAAATCTTGATGGCAGTGGTGAGGGAGTGGCTGAAATTATTTTTTTGCTAAATGCTGCTCCACTGCTCTCATTCTTGATTTATAGAAATGCTTCTCATAGCTGGTAGAATACTGTTCATAAGTCTATCCCATCTGTCTTAATTACTCTTTGTTTAATTGGTAAAAACACTTCATAGTCTTAGTATAGAATGTTATGGTGTTTCTTTGTGTGTCTAACCAGGGATTGGTACAACTTGGAGAAGTCAAAGCGTGTGAAAGAATTCCGTTGTGGTGAATTTGATGAACTTATTCAACGGGCTGAAACTTCCCTAGGTATGCCTCCAAAGAAAAGAGAGAAGTATGCACGGCGAGAAGATGCAATACTTCATGCTCTTGAACTTGAGAAGCAGCAGTTAGATAAAAGGTACGGGGGCTTAGGTTGTTCATCCACTGATAGAAGCAATACATCTATTGATGTTTTTATTGGAAGAGAGTCGCGGAAATCATCAAAATATTTGGAAAATGGAAATGGAAGACGTTTAAGATCGAAGTCTCGTCACCCTTCTCATAAATCTGGTTTCTTCATTGAGGAAAAGAGAACATGCAACTTTTCATCTGAAGAGGAACCCAAAGATCAAAATCAGTTGAGTGGAGACGATGATAACTACAGCGTGCCTCCGAGGATGAGAGGCTTACGGGATTTGGGCCTCAGCACTGCTCCTTCAGAGCATAGTGATCCTCCATCAATTGCTTCAGATGGTGCTGGCCAACCTGTGCTTGGTAGGAATGCTGGTGCTGTTCCTGATGGGAATTATGACACAGAACACCTAGTTAATATTGAGAGAAAAAGTTTGTTAGACAAAAGGAAATTGTCAGATGAAGGCTTGGCTGAAGAAATTCTTGTCAAGAAGCGTGATAGACACTTCCCTCTTGCTCAAGTTCTGGAGAGTTCTGAAAAATTATCAGTTTCTGTCCCCACGCCTGACTCAGGTTCTGTTTGCTTCTCTGAGATGGGAGAGGAGCAGCCAGGAGTTGCAAAGAAAAGTAGGTGTAATTTGGCAGATGAAACTAGAGTCTCTTTGACCGTTGAAGAAAGTAATCCTGCCCAGATGGAATTTTCAACATTGAAGCGCAAAGATAATTGTTGTCATCCTGCTGAGTTGTGTCAACAGAATGCTTCTGTGTCTACAGAGTATACTGAAACTGATTCTTCCGAGACAGATTCTGCGGAATCAGATACTGACGATGAGTTGGCCACACTCTCAGGTTTCTCCCTTCTCACTCTCTCACAAGCCACCTTACACGTACATTCTTTTTATCAATACAAAATATAAGTTAAAGATAACTAATGAAGCAGTATCAAATGAACAAAATCTTTGAGCCTACGCTATGATGGCTCTACATCTTAGAACTTAGAGATCTGTAGAGCTGATTGGGTAAACTAAACTATTTCGATCTCTCACTTTCTATGCTTAAGTCACCTTGTGTGTTCTACTGTCAGTCTATGAACCAAATCATTCTGTGGTTCTCCTTCCCGCGGTAAGTGTGCGACGGCTACCTTGTTCATTACTCTATGTTTATACTGTTCTGGGGGTGAAGCTGTCAGAAAGTGGCTATGAGTTGTTTATTCACCGACATTCTGTGTCATTTATTTTCTTCTTTTGGATAAGGGGCCAGCTTTCATGCTCCTATATTGTTTTACCAGTCACCTGGTATCCCCACCTGCATAGATAACACTGCCCACAGGGCTTAGGTAGATAAGAAGAAACCACCTAGTAGTTTTGGTCTATGCTGGGATTTGAAACCTGGGGTCCAACGTTTGCACCCAATTCATTGACCGCTATGCCACACCCCGATTCTGTAGCATTCTGAGCAAGTGTAAAGTAGTCCTAGGCTCCTAGCATGTCCAAGTTCAATTAAGGACTTTCATGTGCTATGGTAGAATCTAGACTTGCTGTTGTGGACTTTGTTTATTCTTATTATTTCAAAAGAAAGCAAGTGGCTCTTCATCTATGCCTCTCTCTTTCTCTTAAATAACAGTAGTGTCTAGGCCAGCTTATACACCTCGACGATTCCACCCCTCTCTATCTGTCTTTTAAATATTTGTTGATCCATACTGATAGTTTTCACTTAAGTTTTAATTGAAGGACTGGAGCTTGTTAGTTTGATAAGTAACTTTTTCGGTATTGTGATTCAGCAGCATGCCATATGCAAAAAACTCCATAGACTAAAAGGACTATACAGAAAGTCCCATACAAAGGAGCAAGGACTTGTACTTTAGGGAGGAAACTATTACATGCCTTGTTTTGGAGTTGGCTTTTGTGGCTAATTTGGTGGATTATAGAGTTGATTCAGTTATGTAATCGAGTTCGAGTTTTAAATCATAGAGCTTTACCAATTCCAAAGAAAAGCACATTTGAGCGAAAGTGTACATGATCAAATTAAATCAATTTCTTCATATCTGTTCCCTATACCAAGTCGATGTTCTTTCTGATTACCAAACGATAAAGAAACTCCACATTCAGTCATGCTTAAGTTTTGCAGCTTGCTGTCGCCTGCCTGCTGTTTGCTATTTCTTGGTCATTCTTATTTGGAAGTTCTAGTGAATTGGTTCTCTGGAATCATGTGTTGGTTTTGTATCTGAACTGCAGAATCATATGTCTTATGTCCAATTGTGAATGCATAGTTCCTTATCATTCTTGAGTGCTCATTATTCTTGAGTCATGAATCAGCTCTTTCTATGCGTATTGCTCCTTTAAATAGAGAAGAGTAGAGAATGATCTGCTTTAGCAGGCTAACTTTGATTGTTGCTAATGCAGATGGTGCGGCATCTATTGAACTAGAACCAAAATATATAGGAAGATCTGAAGCACAACCTGAACATGGAAGCATGAGCAGTGAGGAACTGGATGAATTGGCACTTACTGATGGCACTTCTCATACTGTCTCTGCTGGCTTTGAGGTATCTAAATGGCAAATAAAAGGGAAAAGGAATAATCGAAGTCTTAACAGGAGGCCTCTGGATACTTTTGATGGAAACCTTGCGCGAAGACCCAGTCATACGACTAATTTCAAGGGAAAGAGAGGTTATGGTTGTTCTCAAGATGATCCAGTTACTAATTCTTGGGTGCAAAATGCTGGATATGGATCTAGAACTTCACGTAGTGCTACAAGAAACATGTTCAATTGGGCGGATTGGGCTTGCGATGATCAACCTGCAAGCAGAGGTTACTGGGAGGAGTCCAGTGAGTATTTTGATCCTGTGAGTAACTACCATCACTCTGGTGACAGGACCATGCTGGTCGATGTGGACTTAAAAGTCCAATCAAGCTATCAGAGAGCGCGTGTGCCTATCATTTCATTGATGAGCAAGATAAATGGGCATGCAATAGTTGGATATCCTATCAAAATTGAAGTGCTTTCAAATGGTTCTTCTGAAGGCCTCCTTGGGGCAATTGATTATAATTTTCCAGAAACATCTGATTATGATGCAGCACTCCAACCTCTGTGGAGGACTGCTCGCAGGACTGCCAGTGGTCGTGTTGCACGGCCCCATGCATCATCAGCATTGGATAATCCCGAAGGAAGTTTTGACCGTGACAAAAATGTCCGAAAAGCTAGCGTTGGAGGTGTTGTTCAAAAGGGAAGCATGGCAAGAAAGATCGTCTCCCAGCCTGCCATAGAGAGAACACTTTCAAGAAAGTCTGGGAAAAGGATTAGTTTATCTTCTAATCAAAAGATAAGAACACTTTCTTCAATAGCCTTGCAGCAGAAACACAGTGATCTGAAGGGTAGTTCCAACAACTATCAAGTGCATGGAGCAATCAAACGAGAGACACTGCCAACAGTCGTAGCTTGTATTCCAGTTAAGTTAGTGTTCAGTCGGTTAAATGAGGAGTTGGTGGGTCGTCATCAGTAATAGTTTACCGCTGGGGCTGAAGAAAATCAATACAGACAATAATCTAGTGGCTTTGTAAAATTTTAGATAGGATTAATAATATTATACCATACCTAGTGCACCATCTCTGGGTGATCCCTTTTTGTCCAGGCAAATGCATTTCAGTTCGTGTATCTGAGCAGCCTGAATGTCAAGGTAAAGCAGACAACTCATAACATGGGAGTTTGTTTCTGATGGTACCTTAGTTGTACATGGGTTTAAGTGATTTTCCTTTTAGTTTTTGATGTGGGAGGGTGGAAAACTGGAGATTTGTTAGACACAGATGTTGGCGTTAAGATTCACAGATATGAGATTATGAATGTAAATTGTATAACGTAAATTATTGTATGACTGGTGCCACAAACTTGGTGTCTTTTCACTGTGCATTTTCCCAGTAATACAATTTCTAGCTACCATTTGGCTCCAATTTAAGTAATCACAATTCACAGCATTATCCCCTACCACTACTATGAAAACTCATCGACATCAATGACGAAATTCAATATGCTTATCCACGAGTAAAAGATTGGGCTCCAAAATGCCAAACTAACCGGCTTACAGCTAAATGACAAAAAGCTAGTTTGTATCACATTCACAGGCGCAGAAAAATCAAATGATTCATTTCCCACTATGTGTGTTTGGTACGGCTTAAATGTTTTGAAAAATATTTTTCTTATTGATTTATTTTTTTCCAATTGGAGGAAAATGTTTTCCTTATCAAAAGAAGGGAAAACATTTTCCAAACATCCTTCTCAACATTTCTCACCCTCACCAACCCACCCCTCTCCAAAAATAAGTTTTTTTTTTTTAATTTAAAAATTTTAGTTTTTCCGTTACCATCCACCCTATTACCCCTCCACCCCCCTCCCCGCAAAAAAGTATTTTTTTACCTTTAATATTTTTTGCCAATTTTAAATTTTTATTTTTTTTATTTTTATGCAACACCCATCAATTCTTTTTTTACATTTTTTTTATAATTTAAATTTTTATTTTTTTCTTTTTACTACCCCTCCCCAACCCCGCCCCCGCACCCTACCCCGCAAAAAATTTTTTTTACCTTAATTTTTTTTTTTTGCAATTTCATATTTGGTTTTCTATTTTTTCTGCACCACCCCCCGTCCCTACCCCTATACCCCTCCCCATCCCCTTCCCCCATACAATTTTTTTTTCCTTTTAACTGCCCTGCCCTCGCCCCCGCCTCCTACCCCCTAACCCCCCCCCACCCACAAAATAAATATTTTTTTACCTTAATATTTTTTTTTGCAATTTCAAATTTCTATTTTTTTATTTTTCTATACCACCCAGCCCTTACCCCCACCTCTACCCCCAAAATTTAAAATATTTTCAATTTTCAATTTTTTTATTTATCCATCTGAAGATCAAAATTTTACAAGTTTCAAAATTATAAGTTCGGATGTTTATGTGTTTGGAAGTTTACGGGTTCGAAAATACGCGATTTTAATGTTAAAAAGTAAAGCATCGCATTAGTTCCTTTAGATTGTATCCATTTTTAGAGACTTAGGGAAGGCGTGAGGAGGGGGGAGGGGGAGGGTGGAGGGAGGTGGGAGGAGGAGGGGTGAGGAGAGTTGCATAAAAAATATTTTCCAAAAAAAGCTATTTTCTACTATCTAACCAAATAATAGAAAATATTTTCCGAAAAATATTTTTCACTTACCAACCAAACAAGAGAAAATAAGTGATAAAACCACTCATTTTCCATGAAAATATTTTCTAGGAAAATATTTTTTATGGAAAACATTTTCCTTCGTACCAAACATACCCTATATCTCTCATACTCGATAAGGGAATAGCTATTGTTACTATTAAGCTTACTCCCTCACTCTCAAATTATTTGTTATTTTATAAGTATAAGATAAAATTAATGTTTCTTTTCTATTTTACCCTTAGTAATAATTGTTCTTGAAGATGGAGATAACATATAAATAGAGTAAATATTTAATGAAGAAAGATAATATTTTATGACACAAATAAATAATTAAAAAATATCCTAACTAATATTTTATTAAGAGTAGGGCGCAATGATTTCGTTGCTTTTCATTTTTCATTAATATATCATAATGAATGGTACTATGAAGTGATAACAAGTTCTCATTCTCATGAATTTAAAGTTTAATTTACTTTTTTTTTAGTTTGGAACTTTTGGGTCGATGGCCAATCATTAATCAATTATTCCGAGTTAGCTAGAATAAGATGAATATTAAATTGAAAGTATGTTTGCATCAATCCAATGAGTATTTACAGACGTTCTTATCACTAAATCATATCTAATTAATGTATATTCTCACCTTATTTTAATCAGTTAAAATAATTAATTAATATAAATTTTTAACATTAGAACAACTGGCATATGTAGGAATATAGCCGTTGTATCATACAAAATGCAAAAACCCTAGAATCCTCGACTAGCCGTTTGAAAAGAAATATTACAACTCAGACTCAAATCCATAATCCCATAAATTGAAAAGAGAGGGGAGCGTCTCATCAATTCATCGCTGGGTCCTCCCTCCATCTCCCTACTCAATTCTCAACCGACCACTCAACAAGCGCTATTCTATTCTATTCTATTCATCTCTTTTTATTACTTTCTTGTTCTTTAATTCAATATACTACTATATTTGACTTAATTAATCTGTCTATAACGCTGATCTTAGTTTTTGCAGGCTTTGATAATCCTGTCTTTATTTCACACATTTTACTTTGTTTTTGTTCTGTGCTAACACAATGGATACAGGATATTTGAGTTCTGCATCAGCAAGTAAGACCAGATCTCGTTGCCCTCTTCAGGAACAACTTCTTCACAGGAGAAATTCTTCTCAAAATGTATGTATACTTATTCTTTCTAAAATATTACTACTTGTTTCCATTTATTTGCACAACTTCAAGAAATTTAGCCAAGAGGAAGACTGGGTTTCCATTTAATTAGTCATCTTGGTTTGGTTTTAATTCTAATAGCAAAATTAAGGTGTGCTGAGTCCTGTTTTTTCAATAACTTCGACATAGAGCATAGATATATGTGAAAAATTACTAAAATTAAATTTCAACAGTGCAATTTAATTGAACAGTAAGAACTTAAAGGTTAAAATCTGTAATTTGGATCTGTTTCCTTTTCACATGGACATCTAATTGAGTACTGATTTGGGTTGTTGCAGTTGGATAGGTTCATTCCGAATCGATCAGCGATGGATATGGACTATGCACATTACATGTTGACAGAGGCAAAGAAAGGTAAGGAAAATCCAGCTGTTGACTCTCCCTCCAGAGAGGCATATAGGAAGCGGCTTGCAGAAACATTCAACATGAACAGATCTCGTATACTGGCATTCAAGAACAAGCCACCCACTCCTGTTGAGGCCTTTCCAAATGAATTCTCATCATCTGTTCAACAGGCCAAGCCTGCTAAACCCCGTCGACACATTCCTCAGGTTGGTGTATGTTCATGGTCTAGTAATGTTGGTACTTATTATAGTATATTTCATGAATCATCATGCCAATTGCGTTTTAACTTTTGCGTTTTACTAGATTTGTGACGGTCCTTATAGAGGTTTCATTGGTTTATTTTGCAGACTTCTGAAAGGACACTAGATGCTCCGGATCTAGTCGATGACTACTATTTGAATTTATTAGATTGGGGCAGCAGTAATGTTCTTTCTATTGCTCTAGGCAGCACTGTATATCTGTGGGATGCATCTGATGGTGGCACTTCAGAGCTGTTCACTGCTGATGAAGACAATGGTCCCGTTACAAGTGTAAAATGGGCTCCTGATGGTAGACATATTGCTGTTGGTCTGAACAATTCTGATGTTCAACTCTGGGATACAACCGCAAATCGACTGGTTTGTTTCTTGAAAATTTTCTCTTCTTATATTGCTTAACTTAAGTGTTTCTTATGCTAATTAATATATGTTTTTATACATTGGTGCAGCTGAGAACTTTGAGAGGTGGTCACCGATCCCGAGTTGGCGCTCTAGATTGGAACAATCACATTTTGACAACAGGGGGAATGGATGGTCAGATCATAAACAACGATGTGAGAGTGAGATCCCCAATTGTTGACACTTACCAAGGACATCATCAAGAAGTTTGTGGTTTAAAATGGTCAGCCTCTGGACAACAATTAGCAAGCGGTGGAAATGATAACCTTCTCCATATATGGGACAGATCAATGGCTTCTTCCAACTCTACAACACGGTGGCTTCACAGACTTGAAGATCATACAGCTGCTGTTAAGGCCCTTGCCTGGTGTCCTTTCCAGGGTAATTTGCTAGCCTCTGGTGGTGGTGGAGGTGACCGGTCCATTAAGTTCTGGAACACTCATACTGGTGCTTGTGTGAACTCTATTGATACGGGATCTCAGGTTTGTGCCCTGCTATGGAACAAGAATGAACGCGAGCTCCTAAGTTCTCATGGTTTCACTAAGAATCAGCTCACTCTTTGGAAATATCCTTCCATGGTTAGGGTAGCTGAGCTTACTGGTCACACATCCAGAGTACTTTTCATGGCACAAAGTCCAGATGGTTGCACAGTGGCATCTGCGGCTGGGGATGAAACTCTTAGATTCTGGAATGTATTTGGAACTCCTGAAGTTGCAAAGCCTGCACCAAAAGCCAACCCTGAGCCATTTGCTCACTTGAACCGTATTCGATGAATTTGTTGCGTGGAGTGACGGAATTCTATCATGCACAAATGCTGAACGACTGAATGTATATAAATGAGAATACTAACTGTATTTGCTCATGAACCAACAACTGCTGTATGTAATATGTAAAAGAGATGCTTCAGTTTATTTTCATTTTCTTTTTTGGTTGGGTTCCTGTAGCAAGAATTTTTCTTGGTCATCTATAGTGACAAAAAAACCACGTGTAAGATTTTTAACATGTATTGTAAATTGGTTTTGCTTAAGATATGGGGTAGTCAAACATGCCTGCCCTACTAATATGGACTCTGTGTTGAAAAATTCACACATACATAGTTCAGTTAGATTAGTGTGACAGAAAGGAGTTGTGTCTTTATTGTGATTAGATAAAATTTCCGTTAAATATTTTACACAATTCAATAGATTTTCAGTGTGAATGTTGAGAAAATTTTCACCGTACAGGTGACACACAAGTGAAAGCACGAATTTAGAGCAAAATAGCAAGGTATATTTTGAGCAATTATTGAGATTCAGGAGTGTGATCCTAGAGCTACATTAACCAGATAGAAGAATCAGTTCCATGTATCTGTCTTTTATTCTAGTTCAATTGTAATAGGGCCTTTGAGTTGTACCTTTCAACTTTCTCTAGAACAAGTAAAAGCACGAATTTAGAGCAAAATAGCAAGGTATATTTTGAGCAATTATTGAGATTCAGGAGTGTGATCCTAGAGCTACATTAGCCAGATAGAAGAATCAGTTCCATGTATCTGTCTTTTATTCTGGTTCAATTGTAGTAGGGCCTTTGAGTTGTACCTTTCAACTTTCTTTAGAAGCATTTGTACTAGTACTTTGAGTTGTATTGTTCAAGTTAAAGTTAACTTGAAGTTGTCGCAACAGAGACTGAGGGTTAGAGTTAATCTTTAGGTTTACAAGAGTTTTGTAAATGTTATTGTTTGACTCAGTGATTTAGTAAAGTGTTTGAAAAAATCCTACTCGAAAGTAGGTTGTGAGTTTTTTATCTTTTGAGCCAGGTATTTTCCACTTAAAAATACTTGTGTTCTTTACTTTATGAATTTATTATAACTGTAGTGTAAGAAACTCGTTAAGAACAAAAACCTTTCTGTACACAAGGGACAAGACTTGACAGAAGTAAAAAACTCATATAACAATACCTCATAAACATTTGAAAGCAGTGCAGTATGTGTAGTACAAAAAACCATATGTTACATAAAACTTGCTTCTACTCTCAGCCACATTTATCTCTGTATATTGGGGAGATTTAACAGAGTTGAAACTGTGTGATTATGAAAGTTAAACGTAGGGTAGCTTGTCAAGATCCTCAAGAGGGCGGAAGAAAGCCTTCTGTTCCAATACAGAATCTACACTAGCACTGGCTGGCATGATTTTGAAACCACTGTGATCAGTTACTGGCCCAAACACACCAGTTTGAGGGTGAGGAGCCCAGTATTTGTCGTTGATCACTTCAAAATAAGGTCGCACGTATTCCCCTGGATTCTTGTCGTACACTGATGCGTGCACTGCCCTCCTGCACAACTCAATACTAACTATGTAAGCTCACATAATATATACAAGTGATTAATTATATAGTCTCAAGATGCTAGCTGCTACTAATATTATTGAAATAAACCAAAAGAAAAGGCGGAAAAACAAAATTCCAACAACAGGGAGGATAAATGGAAATTCCCTGCAGACCAAAAAATAACAAAAGAGATATAATGTGCTACAAAAGTCTTAGCTCATATTAATAAATCTGATTAACACGAGATTTGTGACTACAAATAACACCGAGTATAGACATAAAAAAAACTGACCTGCCAGAGAGGGTAGGTGAATTTCGAGCAGTTGCGTAGCTGAATTGGTTCAGAAATCTGTTCCCCAAGCTCAAGAGTCCCCTCTTCTGTAAAGTGGTGGCCATATAATTAAGAATCTGTCTTACAATTTAATGAGGAAATGAGAAAGAATTAAGAAGATGAAAGGACTAATTAATGTAATGATGAGACTCTTTGCCTCAACTTCATTCACTATTTATAGTGAAAAAAATCCAGACTCCAGACTCCAGACTGGACTTTCCTGGGTCCGCAACTACCACTTTCGTCATTTCACCTTTTTATTTATTGCACCAATAACTACCATCCCTAACTACGTACCAAAAGATGGATTAGCAAAAAATATTGATTATTAACTTAAAGTCGTCCTTCTGTTATTTTATATTTGGTCAACATGAGGTAGACCAGACCAAAAAAAAAAGAAGGAAAAATCACAAAGCAGGTGTTAGTATTAAATTGACTGATCGAGTTAATAATTAATGAGCAAGTTAAAGTGTATTGAACGGAATGAATCATTAAATTGTTAGAATAGTGACAATTTTATATTTTAATTATTTTTTACACTCTCGTCTCTTTTTGGCATGCATGTGCTGGTGCAGGTTGCTGTAAAACTTGTCCCGATTTTTAATTTAAGCAGCAGTTTTATCTTAATTACCTTCTTTTGCATAAATTAGAATGAAAGAAAATTTAAAATAAATTAATTAATAGATCTACACTTAACGACTCTTTCAAGTTAATCTCGCACTAGTTACTTTTATCTGCGCTATAACAATTAGTCCTAATTAGAACTCTTGAGAAAGCCACCGGATTAGAGCTAGTCAAATTAAGTGAACATACATGGGTCAAACCACTACAAAAAGCGGAAAAATAAAGGTATGATAATTGAAGTATAATGGCAAAATTAAAAGGTATGATAATTGAAGTATAGCGACGAACTCAGAATTTTACACAAATAGGTTCAATAAAAAATAATGTTAACCGACAGTAAAAATAATATCAGCAATGCGGCAAGTGAGAATTTTTTTTTTAGGCTCTTCTTCGGGTCTTAAACTTATAATGCTACTACAAAATGAACAATTTTAAAAATTTGTTGTCGACATTCCTCTATATTTTTATTTTTTTCAAAAAAGGTAGGGCAAAAAATTTAAAACACTTAACAAAGAACTTTACACAGGAACATCTTTGGTCAAGCGGATTCAACATACGCTTATATTTCACAATTTACAGAATTTAATATATATAAAATCTCAAATAATTTCAGCGAAGCATATTCATTTGAACCCTCTTTGATCTAGTTCGGTTCGTCTCCATTTGCGATAGAGGAAAAATGAGAAGGGTAAAAAAGACAGAAACTAATTGAATTTCCAACCGACTTACATTTGAGTCTACATTGTTAAGCTATAAAATATAAGTAAAATATATCTGAAGTCTGAAGTCTTGTTTAGGAGCCGGTCCTCAGGTAGCCAAGTTTGAAATATTTTGGACTTTTTAGTATGATCAAATATTAATGCACCCAGCTAGTCCACTTGAATTACTATAATGTCGTCGGGGCAGATTTAAGGGAGATTACGAGGCACGTAAATTCATGTCTTTTCCTAAAATTAAATATTTTACGTATATATATTTTTGAAATTGTTACATATAATATTGATATTGATTGAAGGTTGAGTTATTTACCAAGAGGAAAATGAGATCGATTCTCATTATATATATATATATATATATATATCGTGGCAGCCAAAAAGTAATTGTTGGCGGGTTGAAACCTGTTTCATCTAGTAAACTAGTTTTGAGTAGTAAGAATTTGAATTGTTGGAGAGAGCATCTTCGAAGATGGGATATACGTTTCGGAATGAAAAATGCTAGTACGTTACAACTTTTATTCATATAATAATTCGAATTTACAAAAGATAAAGAATATATGAAAAGTTATTATTCTATCAACCGTGTGTTGATCACTTACAACAACAAAACGTGTGCTGATCACTTATAGTATCCATATATATATATATATATACACTTCCTTAGCTATTGCAGTATCTATTCTAATACTTTTTGTTTACCCCTAAAATGGATAACAATTAAATTTGTACGTGATTTTAAAAATATGTAGATTGATTCGACAAAAATAACGAAGAATATTAGATAAATAAGTAAAAGACGAAATGAGTAATCAACCCAAATGTAATGCTGCAGTCCGACTCAAATTTAGGTTGAATAGTGGTTTTCCCTCGATCGGATCCTTCGTTCAAACCAATTGTGAATGAAGAACAAACTATGAAATGAGAACGTTACAATAGCTGGAAAGTAGAAAAATAAATTTGTATTGCCTTAGTTTGTGTGTTACAAAAAAAAAAAGCTCCCCTTTATATAATAGGAGAGTAGTACAAATCTAAAAAAGATAAAAATCTTCCTTCTCATTAATTTCTGATCCGTAACCGCCATTGAGCGAGATCCGCACTGTTATATCCAGTTGGTTGCAAAAATTACGACCTTCTATCTGTCGTGTATAACCGTTCCTATACTTTCTGAAGTCTTAGAAATCGTTCTGAGTCAGGGTGCATCATTTTATCAGGTCCGATAGCGCGCACTTCGTTCACTTTTTTCAGACCTCGATGCAAAGAGTTCCCAGCTTCGATTTCGATCTCATGTGTGCATGTCCTCACTTTGTTTCACTCACCAAAAAATTGGGGTGTGCGTTATCCCCTATTTGCCCATATATAAATAGTCCCCTCGTTTTCCGAAGAGTAGGTTTGCCGAAACAATAAGAAACTATAGATGAACTACGGTTCCTTCCATCGTACATTACAACTGAGATGATAGATAAGCTGAAACGTCCCGCCAGTCGTGCTTTCTGACTTTGGACACGTGTTAGTCACCGATTGACTGCCTTTGGATGTGAACGTCGAGCATTGACTGTTTTCCTCTATAAAAGCTTTGACTTTTTGCATTTCTTTCACTTTCTAATCCTATCTTTTACCTTTGAATTCTCGAATGACTTGTAACTTTTTTCAAATCTCTAAACCATGCTTCTTTCATATCTTCATCTCTACCTTCAAACCTTCGTATTTTTTCTTGGATTTGCAACCCAGATCTTCATATCTTCATCTTTTACTTTCAAACCTTCATACTTTATCTTCGAATCTTCATATTCCCATCAAATTTTCATATTTTTCCCAAATCACGATGGTTGAAACTTTCAAGTCCATACCGCAACAAGCAGCTCCCTCGTCTTCTTATCTGGCCACGGGCATTGAGGTGGATACCCCCGAGGTGGCTCACGAGCCTCCCATGAAGAGCTTCATTCCTGAGGGTTGATCGCTCAAGGATGATTTCAAAGTCGTGAAGACCTCTAGTCAGAGATTGAGACGAGGGAGCATGAAGATACATATGCTCCATCACTGAAGAAACCCTCCCCATAGTCCAAGAGGATCGACTGTAAATAGGAAAGTACAGATGTGGTCGTCCCCGGGTCTAACGATGATATTACTACCCACACGGAGGGGTATTTAAGTGTTTAAACTTACCCCTTCATGTAGGGCCAAGTAGATCCTGTAGTCTTGGATTTTTGTAAGAGGTACAAGGTGTGCCTCGAGCAGATTCACCCATTATTTTGGAGGATCGTGATCCTCCTACGTCATTTTGTGAATAATACAAAAAAACCCATAGTTCACCCTCGACCATCTACTCTGCTTGTATAGCCCCCAACTTTTCTAATGGGGGCCGATCAAGCTTGTGCATCATGCAAGTAAGGCCCTTTTCTTGAGCACTGACGAGGATCGAGACCGAGGATGGTAGGGGAGGTTTTCTCGAGCGAAAACGAAAGACCTGATCACTCTCGAGTTTCTGCCATTCTGTGAGAGGTGGAGCACATCTCGTAAGTGTGGTCTTCCTTAAGTATTATCTTTTTTTTATTCCTTCCCTCGTTGCATGAATTTACAACCGTGCATCTATTGCCCAAGTTCCTAATGTAATCCCCCAATTCAAGGAGTCGAATGTATCTGTAAGCAGATGTCGTACTCCGAGCGCGCACGACGCAAGCTTTCGAAGGAAAATGAGAGGCTCGTTCTTATGGTGAGGTTCTTCCCTAAATAGTTAACACTATGTCCCCAATTTACACAATGCTAACATTTTATTTCCCTTTAAAGGTCTGCCTAAGACCACCGAACTTAGGTTGCTGGATGAGGACGAGGATACGTCCGTACTCGTAAAACTCTTCGGTCGCATACTGGAATCTAAGGCACGACTCTCCCACCTCGACTTGTATCATGTCTTTGGCTCTGTAGACTAAGTAAAGTGGGGTGGCTCCGGTTCTTGACTATGAAGTCGTACGGTATACCCACAAGACTTCCAGCAGGATCTCCTTCCCTGTCCCTTTCGCGTTGGTCAACCTCTTTTTCAGGTTTTGCAGTATGGTCTTGTTTGTTGATTTTGTCTGCCCGTTCCCACTAAGGTGAAACGCATTGATAAAATCTTCTTGAGATTTCGATCTTCAAAAAATTTATTCACCTTGCTACCGATGAACTGCTTCCCATTGTCGCAAACGATCTTAGGTGGTATCCCAAATCGACATATTATGTGGTCCCAGATGAAGTCAATGGCTTCTTTTTCCCGGACCTTTTTGAATGCTTGAGCCTCGGCCCATTTAGAAGAATAATCGGTCATGAATAGTATGAATTGAGCTTTACCGGGTGCCCATGGCAGATTATGTCCATTCCACTCTTCATAAATAGCCATGGGGACAAAACCGAGTGGAGCATTTTCCCCGATTGATGAATCATCGAAGCGTGTCTTTGGCAATCATCACATTTCCGTACGAATTCCTTCACATCTTTCTCTATTTTGGCCCAATAATAGTCGGCCCTGATTAGTTTTCGCACCAAAGATTCCGCCATGAAATCGTTTCCACAAGTGCCTTCATGAACTGGCGTATTCGATCTCTCCCAGTGTCACGACCCGGATTTTTCCCCCACATCGGGATCGTGATGGCGCCTACTCGTGGTAGCTAGGCAAGCCATTGTATTCATACTATCCTGTTCTTACCACAATTTTAATTAAATAAATGCGGAATACTTTATCGAAATGGAAATAACAAATCACAAGGTGAAAATTATACTGAAATCCTCTACCCAAGACGTGGAGTCACCAACTCACAAACTACTATGAAATACTACACATAAAAGTCTGAAGGAAATATAACATAATACTGTTTGTCTCGGAACAATGAGACTACAACTATTAACATAAATAGAGAAAGAGACGCCGGGCCTGCGGACGTCTGCAAGCTACCTCGGTCTCAAATGTGATCAACTCCCACGCAATCTATTTACTGCTGCTGCTCCTGATCGTAACCTGGACCTGTGCAAAAACGCACAGAAGTGTAGCATCAACACAACCGACCCCATGTGCTGGTAAGTGCCTGGCCTATCCCGGCGAAGTAGTGACAAGCCTAGGACCAGACACTCACATAAACCTGTGCAATTCAATATATATATGTGTACCACAAAATAACAAGAATTAATCAAGTATTAACACAGTAAGGAATATCTTAAAGAATTCAGCAATTAACCACAGTTAATAATTTCACGAGGAAAAACAAAGTGTAATGTAAACACAAGTAATATCAATTCAAGGAATAGCAAACAGTTGCACGGCATCAACCAAATAAAATATAATGGAAAAACAAGTAATATTAATTCAAGAAATAGCAAGCAATTGCACGGCATCACCCTTCGTGCTTTTACTCTCATCCTCACCGGATAGACAAATAAAGTACACGGCATCACCCTTCGTGCTTTTACTCTCATCCTCACATCCATAGTACGGCATGATCCTTCGTACATGGTTCAATAACAGGGCACGGCATGATCCTTCGTGCATAATCAATAAATAAACATGGCACGGCATTAACCTTCGTGCATAAATAAATAAAACATGGCACGACATCACCCTTCGTGCATTATCACTCTTCCTCACCCAAATAACAATCACAGTTAAGGGTAAAGAAAGAAACAATAATTCATAATCCGTCCCATCAAGGGCAATCAATAATAATCTTCACAACAAGTCTCAACCAGGGAGAACAATAACAATTCATCTGTAATATATCTCAAAATAATTATTTTCCAACGACTCACGGTCATACTAGACGCCAGTGTATGGATGCTCGTCACCATAGCCCATACACCGCACTCGATCACATAACACATAGCACATAATCCTATTCCCTCAAGCTAGGATAGAACAAACACTTACCTCGAATGCTTATGAACAATTCAATCCGTGGAAATGTCTTTTCTTTCAATTTGGCTCCAATCCAACCGTATCTATACACAATTGATTTAATATCATCAATTCTACTCAACAAACTAATTCTTAATACCAAATAACACTTTTACAACATTCTCCATGAATAGTAAATTTCAACCCCGGGCCCACATGGTCGGAATTCGGGGTTAGGACCAAAATCCGGTTACCCATCCCCCACGAGTTCATGTATATAATTTGTTTCAAAATCGGACCTCAATTCGAGGTCCAATTCCCCAATTTATGAAAAACCCTATTTTCTAACAAAAACAAGAATTTTACCATGAAAATCATTGATTTCTTATGAAAACATGTTTATTGATGTTAGGAATTGAAAGAATTAAGTAAAAAGTGACTTACAATCGTTTTGATGAAGAAGAAATCCTTGAAGAGTCGCAAATGGGTGTTTTGGTTTTGTGAAAAATGAAGAAATGATTGAAATTCGTGTTTTTCAGGTCTCTGTGTTCGCATTTGCGAACATGGGTTCGCAATTGCGAACCCCGACCAATTTCTGGAGTTTGAAAAATAAGCTAAGGGTGGAAAGTTCGCATTTGCGAACATTTGTTCGCATTTGCGAACAGTACGCATTTGCGAACTAATGTTCGCATTTGCGAACACATGCTGTACAAGGCATTGTTCGCAATTGCGAACAATGGTTCGCATTTGCGAACCAAGGCAGTCACTGGGACGTTCGCATTTGCGAACAATGGTTCGCATTTGCGAACCAAGGCAGCACTGGGGACCTTCGCAAATGCGAACAATTGTTCGCATTTGCGAACAAGGCTGGCTTCGCATTTGCGATCAATTGTTCGCATTTGCGAGCCTTGCCTTACACTGTCCCCTTCGCAATTGCGAGAAATTCTTCGCAATTGCGAAGCCAACAGCTGGGTGAAAAAAACCAGCAGTTCAAAATTCAGAATTTCATCCAACGGCCTATCAAATCTTTACCCGAGCCCCCGGGCTCCAAACCAAACATGTACACAACCTCAAAAACACATTATGGACTTGTTCGTGCGATCATATCGCCAATATCACCTCGTTTTAATCAAATCGAGCCTCAAACTCATGATTTTCATACTTTTGATTTTCAAAACTTCTTAACTTGGGACTCAAGATCCAAAACATCTCAAACGACATCCAAATGTCACCAAACTTTACATAAATCACATATATAATATTTAAGACTTGTACCGGGCGTCGGAACCAAAATACGAGCCCGATACCAAGGTCTATTAATTTATTTCCTTTAATAATTGCATCAAAAACAATTTCACATAAAAATTCATAACTTGGGCTCTAGGCCTCAGAATTCGACTCCGGACGCATGTCCAAGTCCCATATTTTCCTACGGACCTCTCGGGACCATCCAATCTCGGTCCGGATCCGTTTACCAAAAATGTTGACCGAAGTCAACCATATCAATATTAATATCATTTTTATCCAAATTTCTCATAGAATTCATATTTTCTATCACAAAAATCTTTCCGCCTACATGCTCGGATCGTGCACGTAAATCGAGGCAACATAGAATGAGGTTTTCAAGGCCTCAGAAGCTCGAAATTATTAATAAAATAAGTGATGACCCTTTGGGTCGTCACACCCAGTCCCAATTGTAGAGCTAGCGGGCCGGAGGTTCTCCAGAATAATTCCCCTTGGATCAAGCTAAATTTGGCAGCCTTGGTGCACATGGCTCTTGATTCTTTGGGATCCTAAGGAAATTTTTCAGTATTCAAGTACTCTATGTATTTGTTCCTCCAATCCCAAATTAAACTCATTGAGTTTACTTTGGCGTGGACCTCCCCTATCATCGATTGCATTAGCTATACTGCTGTTCTTGAACTGAATTCATCGGCATCGACCGATGACCCAAAGTGAGCTAGTGTATCGGCTTCAGTGTTTTAATCTTGGGGTATGTGTTGTAGGTTCCATTCCCTAAATTGATGCAAGGTCACCTGTAATTTATCTAAGTACCTTCGTATCCGTTCTTCCTTTACTTCGAACATCCCATTAACTTGATTTACCACGAGGAGAGAGTCGCACTTATCTTCGATTACCTCGGCCCCAAGGCTTATAGTTAATTCAAGACCTGCAATCATGAACTCATACTTGGTCATGATTACATTCTCTGTAGGTGGTTTCAATACAATCTTGAGCCCGGACCCCTTGCGTTCGAGGCACCATATGTGAAGCGGGTCTAGATTCCCGAAGTGATCCCCGAGTCGAGGCACTCCCAAGTTTCAAGTAATGAAATCATTATCAACGAAATACAACAGAGATATTAATACGGCCGATAACAAGTAGAAACCATAAAAGTATGTTCAAATAGAAAGTATTCTGATAGTAACTTAGTAATTAATATTGGATATACGAGATAATATCTAATAGTTAGAGTGCTGGACTATTTACTATTGACATATGGATAATGGACTAAATATAAAGTATAAAACTTTTGAATTTTGGGATATCCAAAAGTTTGAAGTACCAAATCCAATATCCAATTTGAAATAAAAAAAAAAGATTAAAAATTAAATCCAAAATCTCTTCCATAATCCGAAAATCCAAACCAAAAATTAGTTTGGATTTCGGGTTTGCCCAAACTATATTGACCCCTAACAATTGGTAGTATATAGGTATGATAATTGAAGTATAATGACAAAATTACTACTTCAAAAGCTAAGTACATCGGTATAATTTTACACTAAATAAAGATTTTTTTCGGAAGACCAAATCCGAATAGTTATTATTACCAATTAAGTTTCTAACTAATAAGCAGCTCATTCATTTATAGCCCCCCCCCCCCACCCACCCCCCAAAATAAAATAAAATAAAATAAAAAATAAAATTAAAGCAGCTTATTCTTAATGATGACATGATTACTCCTCCATCAAGTAGCATTTGCCATGCAACCACAGAGAGATAGAACTGGAAGTTGTTGACTACTTTAATTTCTTTCTGTACGATAAATCCTAAAAATATCTTTCCTTTTTTCTTATTAAAGTTATCGAACAATTTTTTATGGGGTCTCTCATGGATCACCTTCGTTCTATGTATTATAGAGATAGGCGATTGGTTATAATAGGGATGAAGCAGGTGTTGACTATGCATGTGAAAGGAACAAAAGGATAAAATTTTGAACATCATCAAGGACGACAGGACAGGTTCTTCTGTGATATCAGTTAGAGCCTATGGTGGAACACTACTTAAACATTTGAACAATAAAAATAAAGTAATTGAGTGATTGGTGGAAAATTTATATTTTTCATTTTTGTAAGTTTACAAATTGCAACTTTTGAAATAACAGGGAAATAGGGGTAATGCTAGCAGTAACAACAACTACCCAGTATGTTCCCACAAAGTGGGGTCTGGAAGGGGTAATGCTAGCAGTCTAGAAAAATATTTCATGAGATA
>JASVEL010013164.1:0-93787 GCA_032618575.1 Nicotiana noctiflora
GCTACTCTGATGACCACTCCCTCAGTGTTGGGGAGCTTCCTCTTCTTCCGTGGCCTAAGCTCCTCCTGCGGCTGCTCTGGCTGTGGCTCTGAGGATGGCTCACCAAATAGGAGATCAAGTGGCAACTGGTCAGCTACCAGTTTGTCCACCTGCTCCTTAATCTCATCCACTGACTCTGTCGAGGCCTTGGTCTTCCTCAGCTTATGGTGCTCCTTAGCAAGGCTTTTGAGTGCCTTGTTATGTGCGTCAACCGCCTTCTCCAAAGAATCCTGCTTTTTCATCATCTTTTCCTGGTTGTCCAGGATTTTCTTCAATGTCTCCTCAATAGAAGCTGGGACCTCCACCGTCACAGGTGTACTGTGGGACTGAACCACTGTCATCAATGCAGACAACTTGGATGTCGCAGCTAACATCTAATTGTTCAGACTAGTCAAAGTATACGACAGCTGGTTGGTCGTGAACCTGTGCGTCTTGGAGACTGGAATCTCCGGATCAGCTGTGGAGGAGGAGGGTGTTGTAGATGGACCTGGAGGTAATGGAGTAGCCTGCTCAGTAGTGGTGACAGCTGGCTCCTCAGACTGGCCAGCTGTGGTGGAGGTGGTGGCTTGGCTCTTCTTTGCCATCTTAGGGTTGTCCGAACCCTTTTGATCATACCACGAGTATGCCCCCACCGGAGGCACCCAAACATCAAATTTCTTCTTTTTCACTTTCATCTCATTGAAGTACATGGTCAGTGTGTTGGGGAAGGGGTAGTTCGTCTTGGTCTCATTGGCCACCTTTGAGATGACTCGGTACATGATATTTCCCACATTTAGTGGGAAGCCTACCATGATCGACGCTACCAACAATGCTCTATCAACCAGCACAAAATGGTCATGAGTAGTGGGATCTAACCTGTTGCACACAAAAGTCAACCACCCTTTCGCCTCGAAGCTAAGGGTGTTCCTATAGATCTTTTCTTGTGCTTTAAGCCACACCGGAACAATTTCGGGAGCCGCTAACACCTCTGATAACCATGGTCGTGCCTCCTCTTTCTGGGCTAACTTTTCAAGATACTGAGACTCATCTTCTTCTGCAAACCCCAGAAACTCATTCAGTGATTTCCCATCGAACAGCACAACCTGATCTCTAACCTTGGTGGCAGTGGAATCCCGAACTAGATGGTGAATATTAGCATAGAATTCCTTCACCATGTGTTCATTAGCATTCTCGACCCGTTCTCTGACGAAACCCCAGCCCTCTCTTGTATGGAACTGTGCTTGCACATGAGGGTTATGCGGAAGTAAGTCCACATCTATAAACCTCCGCTCTGGGATCAACTTCCTCTTTGGCCACCACTCTCGGAATCTGTGCCATGCCTGCTGACTAACAAATCTGTCTGCCCACACATTAGGGTCCCTTGTTCGCTCTATTCCTCCAACCTGTGGCTCTCCTCCCTCACCCTGGCCTCCACTCTCCCTTGATAATGAAGCTGTGGGAGAAGAGGAGTACTCGTCATCACTGTTTGACTTATCAGCTCGAGACTCATCAGACGAGTCCGAGACAACATTGACTGGTTTGGAGGTGGCCTTGGAAGTAGCCTCTGTGGGTTGATCTCCTTCTGGTGATGAGGACGGCATGATAGGCACTGAAACTTCAATGTGGGAGGGGGCAGACTCCGATGTGATACTTACTGAAGGTACGTAGTCAATTCCCGTGGAATGAGAGGCCGCTCTATCAGCTTCCCGAATGATCTTTCGGGTTTTCTTTATATTTTCCCGGGCCTCCGGGGTGAGTTTGACTATTCGTTTGCCTTTGCCCCCTCTGGAGGGTCCACCCCTCCCGGATTGTTTGCCATCACGGTGTGCTGAAATTTTCTTCATTGCCTGCAAAAATACAATCTAGATTTGTTAGTCGAAGTAATTGAGCAGTATACAATGACAGAATATCAGAATTGAAACAAGCACAGTGAAGATCAGGGACCATGCGGACCGCATACTTTTGATATGCGGTCCGCACTGTTTTATTATTCACCCAGTGGTATCTCTGAAGATGACCCACGCGGACCGCACTATTTTGTCATGCGACCGCGCGAGGATGGTGTGGACCGCGCACTTTTGCCATGCGGTCCGCACATGTCAAACACCCCACAAATAGACTCTCTGAAGTTGACCCACGCGGACCGCACTGATTTGTGGCGCGGCCGCATGAGGTCAACGCGGACCGCACGAAAAGGCACACGGTCCGCACAGAGGACATTGACACTTGAAGCACTTTCTGAACCTCAGGCACGCGGTCCGCACTGATTTGGACCGCGGCCGCAAAGGGGTCAATTGTGTTCAGACATTCACGCGGACCGCACACCAAAAATGTGCGGCCGCATAGGGCAAAAATTTAAGTAACTGGTCGGGTACCTTTTTGTTCAATTGGGTCCAATTATGTTCTAGGTGTCCCTACTCAGTTATTTTATCAATTAAGATTAGCCCTAGTTTTCTAATTGACCCTAAGATTATCAATTATAAGAAGAAAATACGGAATTTAAGAAGTTATGCTAACATAATCATGAATTTAAAATAAAGAAAATAATGAATTAAAGATGAAGTGTTACCAAAGATGGTTGATTGGTGTAATTGAAGCACAAATGGTAGAGATGAAAAGTGAAATTGGGTCTCCAGATAAAAATTTGCCAAAAGGTTTAAACAAGGCCAGAGGTCCCTATTTATAGAAAAATATGTAGGACCCAGAACTCACCTACCTGCGCGGCCGCACACTTTTGGCACGCGGACCGCGCAGGATTTTACTTTGTGAATACTTCACCTGGTAGGTCACGTGGACCGCACATGCGGCCGCGTGCCTAAACTTCAGAAATTTCTCAATGGTTGAGTTTTCACGCGGACCGCTCTGTTTTGTCAAGCGACCGCATGGCCAATTCCAGAGGCCTGCTCCTCATGACCAATTTCCACGCGGACCGCACTGATTTGTTGTGCGGCCGCGTGGCAAATTCCAGAGACATGCCTTTTTGCACTTTTCTCTTGTCCATTCTACGCGGGCCGCACACTTTTGGTACGCGGACTGCGTGGGTCTTCCTGGGCTCAGTACTTCACTTTTCTAACCCACGCGGACCGCACTGTTGTGTAGTGCGGCCGCGTGGCCTAAACTTCAGAGAGTTGAATACTCTGTTTTTCCTGTATTAATTCAACACAGTTCCTGCAACACTTCACACACTATTAGCAAACAAAAGAAAAACAAAAACACATGGGTTGCCTCCCAAGAAGCGCCTAATTTAACGTCGCGGCACGACGCAAATTACCATCACTTCAAGTGCATTAGTGCCACCACCTGGCTGTCATCCGGTTTCCCCAAGTAGTGCTTCACCCGATGCCCATTTACCCGAAAGATTTCACTATTCTTGTTCTTTAAGTCTAGAGCTCCAAACGGGGTCACACCTACTACCTCAAAAGGGCCACTCCACTTTGACTTGAGCTTTCCCGGAAATAATCTTAACCGGGAATTGAAAAGCAGAACCATGTCACCAATCTTGAACTCCTTGCTTCGAGCATAGTTATCGTGAAGGTACTTCATCTTGTCCTTGTATAAGGACGAGCTGGAGTATGCATGAAATCTAAACTCGTCAAGCTCATTCAAATGATCAACCCTTAGATTAGCCGCTACATCCCATTCCAAGTTAAGCTTTTTCAAAGCCCACATTGCTTTATGTTCAAGCTCTACCGGAAGATGACAAGCCTTACCGAACACCAATCGGTAAGGAGACATATCGATTGGCGTTTTGTAAGCCGTCCTATAAGCCCACAACGCATCATCTAGTTTCTTGGACAAATCGGTCATATTTGCATTGACCGTCTTAGACAAGATGCTTTTGATTTCCCGATTTGAAACTTCAACTTGACCACTTGCTTGGGGATGGTAAGGAGTAGTGACTTTGTGATTAACACCATACTTAGTCAACAATGCATCGAAAGCTTTGTTACAAAAATGGGATCCCCCATCACTAATGATGGCACGGGGGGTCCTAAATCTTGTAAAGATGGATTTCTTCAAGAAGTTCACAACACTCCGTGCTTAATTGTTATGAAGAGCCACGGCTTCTACCCACTTCGAAACATAGTCCACTGCTACCAAAATATATGTGTTTCCACAAAAACTCACGAACGGTCCCATGAAGTCAATTCCCCACACATCAAAAATTTCAACTTCTAGAATGGTGTTTAGGGGCATCTCATCTCTTTTTGAAATTCCACCCGCTCTTTGACATGCATCACATCTCTTCACTAGATCACTAGAATCCTTGAAAATTGTCGGCCAATAAAATCCACAACTCAAGACTTTGGAGGCCGTCCTCACTCCCCCATGGTGACCACCATAGGAAGAGGAATGGAAAGCTTCCAAAATGCTCATTTGTTCGCTCTCTGGGACACATCTTCTAATCACTCCATCCGTGCAAATTTTGAACAAGTATGGATCATCCCAATAAAAGTCCAACCTCTCCCTTTTTAACTTTTTTCTTTGGTTGGAAGAGAACTCATATGGAATCACACCGGACACAAGGTAATTAGCTACATCGGCGAACCATGGCATATCATTCATTGACACCGCAAGAAGTTGCTCGTCCGGAAAAGAATCATTGATTTCAAGGCCGTTGGAAGGCCTCCCCTCCTCCTCTAGACGAGACAAGTGGTCCGCCACTTGATTTTCACTCCCTTTCCGGTCCACAATCTCTAGATCAAATTCTTGGAGAAGAAGCACCCATCTCATCAATCTCGCTTTGGAATCCTTCTTTGTCATTAAGTACCGGAGGGCGGCATGATCGGTATGGATTATCACTTTCGCCCCCATAAGATAAGGAAGAAATTTCTCCATGGCAAACACAATGGCTAACAACTCTTTCTTTGTGACGGTATAATTCCGCTGGGCTTCATTCATTATTTTGCTTGAATAGTACACTGGGTGGAACATCTTGTTAAGACGTTGACCAAGTACTGCACCTACCGCCACATCACTAGCATCACACATTAGTTCAAAAGGCAAGGTCCAATTGGGTGCGGTGATTATAGGAGTAGTTGTCAATTTATGCTTTAACAACTCAAAAGACTCCATGCATTTCTCATCAAACACAAACTTTGCATCTTTCTCCAAAAGTCTACACAACGGGTTCACAATCTTGGAAAAATCTTTGATGAACAGCCGATAGAAACCGGCGTGCCTAAGAAAACTCCTCACACCCTTAACAGAGTTGGGTGGAGGGAGCCTTGAAATGACTTCAATCTTTGCCTTGTCGACCTCAATACCATCTTTTGAAACCTTGTGCCCCAAGACAATTCCTTCTTTCACCATAAAGTGGCACTTTTCCCAATTAAGCACCAAGTTGGTATCTTCACACCTAGCCAATACACAGTCCAAATTTGACAAGCAATCATTAAAGGAATCTCCGACTACACTGAAATCATCCATAAAAATTTCAAGAATATCTTCCATCATATCGGTGAAAATTGCCATCATGCACCTCTGAAACGTGGTTGGGGCATTACACAATCCGAATGGCATTCGAGAGAAGGCAAAAGTGCCATAGGGACAGGTGGTCTTCTCTTGATCTTTCGGGGCAATGAGGATTTGATTATACCCCGAATAACCATCCAAGAAACAATAATAAGCTCTACCCGCCAAGCGATCCAACATTTGGTCCAAGAACGGCAATGGAAAATGATCTTTTCTTGTCACCTTGTTAAGCTTTCTATAATCCATACAAACTCTCCAACCCATAACAGTACGAGTAGGAATTAGCTCATTCTTTGCATTGGTGATCACGGTCATACCACCTTTCTTGGGAACACATTGGACCGAGGAAGTCCAAGAACTATCCGAGATTGGGTACACCACACCAACATCCAACCATTTTATGATCTCTTTCTTGACGACCTCTTGCATAGCCTCGTTTAATCTTCTTTGATGCTCCAAGGATGGGCGAGCATTCTCCTCCAATATAATTTTATGCATGCAAAACGCGGGGCTTATTCCCCGAATGTCCGCCAAAGTCCAACCAATCGCACGCTTCCTCTTTTGTAGAACCGCCAAAGTGGCATCAACCTGCAAGTTAGTCAAGCAAGAAGAAAGAATGACTGGCAAAGTGAAATTTGGACCCAAGTACTCATACCTGAGGTGAGGAGGAAGTGGTTTCAACTCCAACACCGGTGGTTCTTCAATCGATGGCTTTGTAGGAGGGGTTTTTCGGTTCTCAAGATCCAATGATAACTTCCTTGGCTCATAGGAGTATGAGCCCATACCATGTAAGGCATTCACACATTCAACAAGTTCGGCATCTTCGTTGGTCTCCATGTTTAGAAGTACCGCCTCAAGAGGATCCTCGACATTGATCATGGCACTTGTGTCATCCACTATCACTGTCGTGACAATGTCCACAAACGAACACACTTCGGTGCTATTTGGTTGGCGCATGGATTTGCACACATGGAAGATCACCTTCTCATCACCGACTCTAAATGTCAATTCACCGGCTTCAACATCCACAAGCGCTTTCCCGGTAGCCAAGAATGGCCTACCAAGAATAATAGGCACCTCAAAATCTACTTCACAATCAAGTATGACAAAGTCGGCTGGTAAAATAAACTTGTCAACTCTCACTAGCACATCATCAATGATACCTAAAGGCCTTTTCATAGAACGGTCCGCCATTTGCAACCTCATTGATGTTGGACGAGGTTGTCCAATACCCAAGGTTTTAAAGACGGAGTATGGCATGAGATTAATACTAGCACCCAAATCACAAAGTGCTTTGGCAAAATTGGCACACCCGATAGTACAAGGAATAGTAAAGGCTTCGGGATCTTCTAACTTGGGAACCATGGAATGAACTATGGCACTCACTTGGTGAGTCATTGTTATCGTTTCACAATCCATTGACCTCTTCTTCGTCACCAAATCCTTCATAAACTTTGCATACCCGGGCATTTGTTCAAGTGCCTCCACCAATGGCACATTAATGGTTAGGCTCTTCATCATCTCTATGAACTTCTTGAATTGATTATCTCCTTTTTGCTTCGCCAATCTTTGAGGATACGGTGGAGGAGGCCTTGGCAAGGGTGCCTTGGCCTTTGGAATAGATGGCTCGGGAATGTCAATAATGTGTTCCCTAGACGGGTTCACGGTATCTTGAGATTCAATCCCGGCCTCATCCTCAATTTCAATCCTCACATCATTTATTGCTAAAGGTTCATCAACCACATGGTCATCATTCACTTGCATGTCATCATCATTCAAACAAGCTTCCGCATCCACAACTCGATTCTCATTTGAGGTATTTACAACACCGCCTCTTCCACTTCTAGTTGTCACGGCCATCACATGATTGTTCCCTCCCTTCGGGTTCACCACTGTGTCACTTGGTAGTGCACCTTTAGGTCGGGAGTTCAAAGATTGAGAGAGTTGGATGATTTGCACTTCTAAATTCCGGATTGAATTATGAGAAGCTAATTGTGCATACGATTCTTGATTCTTCGTCATCATTTGCTCGAACATGCTTTCAATGCGGCCCATATCATTGCCCGAAGAACTTGATCCTTGTGAATGGAGAGGGGTGGATTGTTGGGTTGTTGGTACATGGGAGCTCTTTGAAAACTTTGCCCCCGATTGTTGTTGTTACCACCGTTGTTCCACCCTCCTTGATTGTTATTGTTCCCCCAATTGTTATTGTTGCCACTCCAATTTCCACCACTATTTCCATGATTGTTCCAATTATTGCCTTGATTGTTCCAATTATTGCCTTGATTGTTCCACTCTCCACCATCATTCCTATTGTTGTTATTGTTCCAGTTTCCTCTTCCTTGATTGTTCCCCCAATTGCCTTGGGAATGCCATTGTTGGTTGTTTAGGTTTCCTCTATTGCCTTGGAAATTGTTCACATATTGACAATCCTCATCTTGATCGTCAAAACCATCATTAGAAAACCCACCATCATTGTTGTTCTCATTTTGATCATATTGACTTTGTTGCGCTTGTTGCCCTCTATTCCTTCTTTTCAACATCGACACATTCTCCATAGAATTCACTTGGCGTGGATTTTGCACTTGTTGAAGTTGAGCTTTCGCCAATTGATTCATGGTAGTAGTGAGCTCGGAAATGGCTTGTCCACGGTCATGCAACTCTTTATGTAGATGAATAACATTCGGGTCTCCTTGAGGGACATTCGCCCGACTTTGCCATGCCGAAGAAGTGTCGGCCATTTGATCCATTACTTCACATGCTTCCTCCAAAGATAACTTCATGAAATTGCCTCCTGCTAGTTGGTTCACAATGCATTGGTTCGCCGTGTTGATCCCCCTGTAAAAAGTTTGTTGAACCATAGCATTAGTCATATCATTGTTCGGGCACTCTTTCACCATCGTCCTGATATCTCTCCCAAATTTCATGCAATGGCTCCGTTGGTTCTTGCTTGAAGGCTAGAATCTCATCTCTCAATGTCGCCATATGAGTTGGGGAAAAGAACTTGGCAATGAACTTATCCGCCAATTTGTCCCATGTAGTGATAGAATGATTCGGCAATCTCTCCAACCAATCTAGCGCCTTACCCCTCAATGAAAAAGGGAAAAGTCGCAACCGCAAGGCATCTTCGGACACATTGGTTTGCTTGCTTCCCCAACAAGTATCCACGAACCCCTTCAAGTGCTTGTATGCATTTTGATTTGAGGCGCCCGTGAAATACCCTCTTTGCTCCAATAGTGTCAACATCACATTTGTAATTTGGAAATTCCCTGCCCGGATTTGGGGAGGAACAATGGCACTAGCATATCCTTGGTTTGTCATTGCTCTTTGCGCAACCCTTGGCGGTGGCGGAGGAGGGTCTGGAATTTGGGCTTGTTGATTAGCATTTCGAGGCCTTCGTGGTATATTTTGTATAGGAAAATCATCTTGCACAAGATCCTCTACCTCCTCCCCCGCCATGGCATCGCCAAAGGGAAGATTATTATTTCCATTAAGAGCCATTTGTACCTATTAAAATTGAATCAAGAAAATTAGTAAAAGAAGGAAAGAAGAAGCAAAACACAACACTAGCAACGCAATTAATCAACACCGTTTTAACTCCCCGGCAACGGCGCCAAAAAGTGATCGTGACAAACTCAACCCGAAGGTATGAATGGGCAATCAAACTCTTACCCGTATAGTGACGGGGTCAATTTCCACAGGGAGTTAGAATTTTGGAGTGATAATAGTGTTGCACTAGAGTTGAGTCTTGACTTCTAGATTAACTTCTAACATCTTTTGTGTTTTCAAAGTGTATACTATTTTGTTTTCTACTATTGAATTATGTAATTATGCTAACGACTATTTCGAAGTATGATTTTTTTTTCTAATGGAATAAAATGGACTAGGGAAGTAGCTCTCGCCTAGGTGAGATAACTAACGGATATGGATTTTCAATGCGGGGATGATACATGGGATATTAGGATAGCCGTCGCTCTTTACTCTTATTCTCACACCTCTCGGTAGAGAGAACAATTTTGCTCAATTGTCTCTCTCGAGACCAATTGGGTAGGCCAATTTGTCCAAGCAACTCTAGGCTCAAGTAGGGTAATTACTCTCTCGAGATTATTATCCGTTACTTAGGACTACCATTCTCATGGGTCCATCCTAAGTTCTTGTTGGGATTGAATGAGAGGTTTTAGCCCCTCTTTCTCAAGTAGAGACCCAACCCACTAATGTAAACTTCATGTTTGCAACCACAAAATCCAAATTAAATACATTCATTCAACCCAAAACCAATTACCGATAATCATCCATGCATTTAATCACCTAACCCATCAATTACCCACACTAGGGTTGGGCTACTACCCTAGCTATGGGGTTTAGCTAGACATGGAAAATGAAGAAGAAGAAGAGATTAAAGCTAAAAATGCTATAATGATTAATATGAAAAGAGCATCCAGATTAAACTTGTACAAAATAGCCTAAAATAGGCGTAAAATGGTTCCTCACAAGCTCTACCGCTACCCTGTATTTTCTGTTCTCTCTAAAAAAAAAAAAAGAAACTATTTATACTACCCAGCAATTTCTGGACAAAAATGCCCCTGCAGGGCTCATGCAGACCGCACAATTTTGTCGTGCGGCCGCATAGGGTAACTGGGCTGTTGACGGTCTCCTCTGGAACAAGTACGCGGACCGCGTACTTTTGACACGCGGCCGCGTGAGAATAGTGATGCGGACCGCATACTTTTGTCATGCGGCCGCACTGTGCAAATCCTCTGCTTGCGTGGTTTCTGATCCTTGATACATGCGGACCGCACTGTTTTGTCTGACGGCCGCGTGAGCACAGTAACGCGGACTGCATACTTTTGTCATGCGGCCGCGTGGGTTTTATCTGCATTTGAGGTCTCTCTGGAATTCAACTGCGCGGTCGCACACCAAATCAGTGCGGTCCGCGCAGCTCTTGCTTGATCCTCTTGTGTCTCTGGACTAGCCTGTGCGGCCGCACACCAAAACAGTGTGGTCCGCACAGGCTTAACTTGATTCTCCAGGGTCTCTGAACTATCCTGTGCGGCCGCATACCAAAACAGTGCGGTCCGCACAGGTTTCCTTGAAGTCCTTCATCTCTTTTGTTAGCACTTTGCCGGTTTCACTCCTTTTTGAGCCGCTTTGATGTATTCATCCTCTATTTGCGCAAACCTGCAAATTAATGCACTTGTAAGCAATTCAGAGCCATTTAAACACATTTTCATGCATGAAGCTAAGGTGAAGCGGGGTTCAAAATCATGCAAAATTCCTAGTTATCAGTCACAACTATTCAACTTACCAATAAAAGTTATGAAGATGATAGAGGCCTACTGCAGAAGTTGTATTTGGTTTGGTATCAATACGATTACAAAAAAGCCCTTGGTGGCTTGGAATAGAATGTGTACACCTAAGTCAAGTTGGGGCTTGGGTTTGATTAACCTACAATTATGGAACAGGGCAGCTATAGCAAAACAATTTTGGGATGTAGCAAACAAACAACATAGACTGTGGATAATATGGATTCACACATACGACATCACATATAAGAGGCTAGAAGACATGACATTCCCACAACATGCAAGCTAGATGGTCAGACGAACTGTGAGAATAATCCTACAACAAATTCAACATAAGCATCATGTCAAAAAGAGCATAGTTAACCAATTTTACATTCAGCTGCTCTGGAAGTGTATGATGTTCCAAAACAAAGCTAGACCAAAAGCAATATTCATAATGTGGTACAGTTGTAGGGTAAGCTTCTAACTTCAGATAGATTGATTAAATGAGGAGTAACTATGAATTCAAAATATTCTCTATGTCAGCTACATGACGAGACTAGAGACCATCTGTTTGTGGACTGCTCATTTACTAAGGCAGTGAGGCAGAAGATATTACACTGGATATAAAAGGAAGATGTAGTTCGAGATAACTGGGTGCAACACCAGCAATGGATGGTACAGAGAGCTAATCAATTGTAGAGAATGGTATATGCAGAGGTTACACATAGTGTTTGGATTGAAAGGAGCATGAGAACACTTCAAGAGAGAAGCAGAAGTGTTGATAGCATAGCTAGAGAGATGGCCTACATATGTAATGTGAGAGCTATCAAATGAATTAGTAGTTTAATTCAACATTTTATGTTTGATTAGATATAGTGTGTAGGTTTGAGATTGTATTTTTGAGTTTTTTGATAGATATAGCTGATGAGTTATAAAGCAGGTTGTGAATTGTAAAATTTTTGTTGGTTAATAAAATATTAATTATCTAAAAAAAGAATCAAAATAAGGGAAATAAGTGCAATATTGCAAATCATAAGGGAGGTAAGTATTATCAAGTCAAACATGAAATGCGTTCTCTGAAATTATCTCCTTTTTAATAACAACTAGTATAGTACCCGCGCGATGCGCGGTTATATATTAAAAGAAATAGTTTAAAGATAAATTGTTACAGCTTATTGTAAAAATGTGTTGTAGGTGATAGATTTAATTTGTACGCAAAATAGTAGTAAGATGTGGTCTATTATCATATGAAGTAACATAAGATAATAGATCGACGTTCAACCACATTAAGAAAATGGGATAAAGGATGAGAATATGTTATTTACTTATTCTAAATACTATTAATGTTTAAAATGTAGGATAGCAAATTTATATATACATGTAGAACTTTCAACTCAAACATGTCTACGTCATGCAAACAAACTCAATCTTATTAAAATTTTTTGTTGTATTTTTCTGTATAAACCATTGTTGTATATGGGAAAAACAAATATCTATATTATTTTGAATTATTTTAAAAAACTGTAGTTAAGTTTATATTATAATTAATAAAGGTATAATGTAGTGCAAGTATAATTTGGAAGAATTAATATTTGTACTTGATTCAACAAAGTTTAGTCGTCATACAAATTTGTTTTTAAATTAGGAGAAACAAAATAGAAAGTATTACTATAAAGAAAAATTATATATAATTAAGTAAAGAGCATAAATTTATGTTTTATGACAATTTTTTTTATTCATTATTAATATTGATCTTGTTAAATTTTTTTTATTTGAAGTAATAATGTAGTGTTATTCCGTTACATTTTACAATTAATGTTAAACTCTTAAGAAGCAAATATAATAAAATGGTAGAAAATATTGCAAAGACGAACTAATATTTCATTAATTATAAATTTAAAGGTAATTGTATAGACGGTTTTCCCACTCAGCTTCAAATTTAACAACATAAATCCAAAATGGTTCACTTGGCCAAACTTCGTGATAAATGTCAGTTAAAATTGAACTTAACGGTTGGTCAAGTGATTCTAACAAAATTATTAAAGCTTCCCAATCAAGTAATGTAATTTGGTGTATAGAAGTAATGAGATGATCTCGAGTAATTTGATATTTTCTATTTTGTTCGTCTAAAGAAGGCCTAATCTCTCTAAATCTTTTATCTTTTGCCCTTCTTTTTGCCCTTTGATCTCTTAAATTTTTTTTATTTCTGTTAGTTTAACTGGAGAAGCATTGTGCAATGGTTAACATCGATTACTAATATAAATGGCGCATATATGGGATTACATAACGTGTAAGTGAGTGCAAGTAATATATGAACATAAGGACATGCAAGCGAGGTTTTTTTTGTAATAAATCAGTTGTAATTACTGTTGATGCAACTGACTGTCACCTCGACTGTGGATGTGTAAAACGTGAAGAACATATGTAGTAAAAAAAAGGACGCTGCTTGAAGACTACAAAATAAGCTGAAAAAAGTAACTTCAGCTGTTTAAAGTTAATTTTAACAGAAATTACCAAATGAATTCAAATTGCAAACTTCAACAGAATGATAAAGGTAGAGTGATTCAAATGTACTATTCATAAGTATTACTACTACTACTAATATTGTATATAAACTAATAAAACAGTTTCAAATTTGTCAAAATGTAAATTTGACAAACAACTTATGTTCTTTTCTTCTTCTTAAAAACTCTCTTCAATTTATTTCTTGACAATTGTGCATTCGCATCGTCTTCAACCATTGTTGCAGCATAACTTATACCTATCTTGGCAGGTCTATGTGCATTATCAAGTATTTCATTTTCTTCAATGGAATCCTGCATATATTAAATAAAATATAAATATGTTAATAATATGTTCATAAATTTGTATTGAAATAATAAAGTCAAAATTTCCTTTAAAGTTACTAAGAAGAACGACAAATCTGCAAATTTGTTATGAAATAAATCATTTAAGATATGTAAGTAGATTTATTGGTCAAGGTCAATTAAGTTATGTATGTACCTCGCATTCCTTCGCTACATCCAACACTTGATTATTACTGAATTCAGCTTCCTATCAAAATTTAATAAATAAATGAGATTGATATAATAGTTTAAATGTATGGTGTAAAGGAAAGTTGCAGTTCAACTATGTATTATAGTTTATTAAAAAATATAGCGTACATTTAAGTCACCCGAAGGTTGTTGAAAACTGTATTTGTTAATAAGTTGCTCCTCATCCGTAAGTTTAAGCACACTATAAACTTCATTTTGTATATGAATGTTGTCTCTCTTGACAATAACCTTAAACATGAATTTTCTTTGGAGAATATTGTTCAGCTCCACTGGATAGGGATACTTATCAGAAGCGCAAGTATTCTGTAATAAATTGTTTAGTTAGAATTTGCAAAATAGCAAATAGTAATGTAATTACTTGATATACCTCAACAAACCCTTCCTTTAACTCTTTTGCGGATTTTCCTATGAGAACCATGCTTTCACGGTCCCACAACAGAAGGGATACAGATCCAGTAGTATCCAGTACCCTAACTTGAAGCTTGTACCTAAACGCATAATTTTTCTGAGATATAACTGCAAGGTTTTGATCAATTGAACAAATGTAGTTGTTGCGGTAGCTAATAATTGCTGAGTAATCTTCACGTTCACATTTGTTGTTTGGGCATTGATACACGTTTCCCACTTTATCCACCTTCTTTTGACACTTTTTGCAGCTAACATACGACCATCCTTTTCCAAGTTCTAAATTTCTATACTTGTGACAATCCAACATGGGGCTTCCTGTTGAATAAATCGATGTTAGAATTGTTGAATATATTCAATACATAAATGTAATTGAAATATGAAACGTGAGTTAAAGTAATACTACAGAATTTTGTTAACTCATTGTCACACCTCCTTTTTACACCACATACGTATAAACGTAAATGTGCCACTGTTTTAATACTACACCCCGAGAAGGGATATAATAATAATCAGGGAAGGAGTTTTTCCACTTAAAGGACAGTCGGAACGGGATCAATTTATTTAATTTTTCATAGTCGCCACTTGGGAAAATAATGGTGTCCCAAGTCACCGGTTTAATCCCGAACCGATGAAATTTATGACTCTGTAATATAGTCTGCGAAACTAGAAACCTGGATAAGGAATTCTGTTAACCCGGGAGAAGGTGTTAGGCACTCCCGGATTCCGTGGTTTTAGCACGGTCGCTCAACTGCAATTTTTTGCTTTTATCTGATTTCTTTATATATTTTAATTATGTGCTACTAATGTTCCGATTCTCAATTTTAGAAGAATTGCGACGTCACGAAAACACATTTCGAGTCACACCGCAACCAGTACGCCTGTGACTTTAATGTATTTCAGTTTCGCCGAGAGTAAGATTTGGGTCGCATAAATGCGCACCCGTGATTAGGAAGGTATTATTATTAACTAACGTGCCTAAAGTAATTTCGTTTTTGTACTTTGCGAGGGCCATGAAATTTGCTAAATGGCACGCCTCGATTTCTAAGAATTTCTAATATTTCTAGCCCCTTTTAATTCTAGTGATCATGTGAGCCATGCGAGAAAACCTTGTACTAAGAGGAACTAAACAAAAGGCAGCAGATCCGTTATTAAAGAAAGCATTTCTTATGGATCAAACTGTCATGAGGAACATTACAAGAATAAGAAATGATCTTCCTACCAAACATGTTGTTTTATAGCAAATGAAACCTTCTAAACCGAGCAACACACAATCAAGACTTAAGATCCTAAAATAAGAATGTTATATACCTAACCATATAGATTTTAACATAAGCACGTAAATGAAGAGAACATATCAGATTTCAATTAATGTTAGTTACAGCCTCTATGCTCAATTTCACAAAGAGTGTGCGTCTACTGAAAGGTGAGTAGGCTTCAGCTGTTTCAAACAAAAAAATACAGTTTGCACAATTTATAGTTGAATGAAGACTACGCAGAATCTGTCCGGCAATCTCGACTCAACTCTCTTTCAAGCTAACGACTCATTTCAATACTCTAAACCGCACCCCCAATACCAAAATGATTAACGAGTTGAAAACAGATCACAATATGAGTGTGTGCAGTACCTCTCACACTACAGTTCTTCAGTTCACTCTCCAGAGAAAACAGATCACTCTCCAGAGAAAACATAATTCCAATCAAGCAACTCAAATATACATACTTCAGTTCCAAGCTTCACGACACTTGCTATTTATGTGGACGCGGTTTAATGAAAGCATTTTGTTTTTAAGGAAGTGTAATGAGGCAGAGGCTTAGATTGCTTCTCCTTATTGATCAAACTCATGGAATGCATGAACTGATGTGCATAGCAAGGACTTACAACAACAAACACTTAAGCATTAGAAGTTTGACTCACTGAGATCAACAACAAGTGCAAATCGAGCTTTCAATCTTCAACAATACGAGACCGAAAAATCGATCCACATTATCACAACTAACTATATTTGAACAGAAACACATGCAAAGAACATGGAAATCCAATTGCGAACTTAGTGCGAACCACAACGACGGATCTAAAACAACAACGGAAGATCAAATAAAGTCATTTGACGTTGGAGTCGTGAACTACTTTTCTACTAACCTCTATATGCATCTAAGCTTCCTATATTAATCCAATAGAGGCCATCACAACAGTTAAGATACACAAAAATGTCAAAATGAGTTCACAGAATACGTCTACAGCCTCTTTTAACAGTGCAAATCAACCAATACTAACAGGAATACTTTGCGAAAAAACGTCAAAGGAACTAGTCGAGCTTCTTTTAACAGTAACATGACATACTTCAGTGAACCACCAAATCTTACTTCAATTAAGCTTGTCGAAATCAGATAAACTCAGGATTGTATGACATTTGAACTCACAAACACACACGAATAAAGTTTCAACAGAAAATCCACGAAATAACCCACCAAATTGCATTAGAATCTTGAGGCAGAACATAGCGAACACACGGACTTGACAACAGATAGCTAATACTCATATTCATTCTCGATCTTTTAGCACGAGAAAACAGACAGCTATTGCTTCGTGACCTTACAACTCGGACTCGACAAGCAGAATATACAGCCACATTAATTTAAACTTGCTAACTGGCAGATTTGATTCAAGAAACAAGAGTGATTGTCATCCATTCATGGAAGAAGTTTAAAGCAGAACAATAAATAAAATCGAAAATAACCACACAAGTCTCATATACTATTTTAATTGAATTAATTTTACAACCCGTCCATGATCCACTTCACAACAGAAATAAGAGGAGAAATGGAAATGAACCTGAAATGAAAATTGAATTAGGCTCGACACATAAATCAACATTGAACAGCAACAGCCACAAATCGAGGCCTCAACAACGAATTCCACTATCTCTCAATCGAACTCCATGCGAACGGAAGAACAATCAGTGAACTCAAAAATTAAGAACAAAATCCAAAAATTTAAGCCCTAGAATCTGAATTTTAAAATCTGAAATTTCTCCTCTTTCGTTCTCTCTAAATCTTCTCTCTGAAGTTTTCTTCTGGAATTTCTGATTAGCTTTTGAAAATCGCTCTCAAAATCCCTCTCCCCTCTCTGTGAATTCGCCGCCCAGGAGCTCCCCTTTGTTCTGTTATCCTGTTGTATCGAAGGAATGGGGTGAGTAGCCGATAGAGACACGCTATTTGCGTGTCTCTTTCTTATTTCCTTTATTTGTATTTTATGTTTCATTTTCTTTATTTTGTATTTTATGTTTCATTTTCTTTTTTTGTATTTTTTATTGATTTTATACAATGGAGAGATTAGACTAACAATTAAACTAATTAAAGTCTAAAACTATTTAATAACTAATTTGTAGTAATTTTTTTTAAACAATGAAATACTATTTTTTGATTTTTTTTTAATTGTTCTAAAATTAATTAATGCTTACTAAATGAGAAATTGATTTTCTAAATGTAAATACATATTTTTTGTATTATTTTATTTTAATATGATTTAACATGAATTAACACACAAATTGTAAAAATAAGGAAAAATTATTTATTTTGAATTTATGGGAATAACTCATATATAGGGTAAAAATCACGTGCTCACAGCTGCCTCTCTTTGCTCGGGAACACGAAGAGTTTCCGTGCAAAGATAAGTGAGCAACTATGAACGATTTTTACCCGTTCGAGTATTCCGTTGTGAAGCATTTTGAAAAACTTTGACCGCACCCTGCTTCTGAGGTTGCCTACATATCCTGGGCTAAACAGGAATCAGGTCAGTGTAGTTCGGGAGTGATGGAGTATCAAGGTTGAGAGTCGAGGTTCCGTCCGAGGCTCCGGTCCGTTGTCCCGCTATTACATCAAATTTGAAAAAGACTAACTAAACCTATCAGCTACGAGTTACAAAATTCCTATCTATGAGTCTTCTGAAGCTTGATCTTGAGTTGGTTGGTGCTTCAGGCGGACCCTGATCTGAATCTTGATGCTTGTTAGCCGCAGGTGTTGGTTCAATCTTCTTCAGCTTTTAGATCAAGTCCGGACATTGTATTTTCTCTCCAACGGCATTCTTGTTATTGCCTTGAACTTGTTCAACTTTCACCGGCATTCTTGTTATTGCCTCGACTTGTATTTTCTCTCCAACGGCATTCTTGTTATTGCCTTGAACTTGTTCAACTTTCACCGGCATTCTTGTTATTGCCTTGAACTTGTTCATCTTCTTCAATATGAAGCATTCGTCCATTCTCCAGGTGGACCTCTGCTTGTGACAAAATAAACAACCAAAGAAAGATTTTTCTGCCCCAGTATGGTGACTGGGCACATCATGTTATTGAATGTCAGAATTTCATCATCATTTTTTCATTTTTCATTTTCTTTTTTTTTTCTTTTTAAATGCAGATATGTATGAGATGCAATGCAGAAAAATATTCCCGTGTTAGAAGGTGGGCGCCTAACAGAAATTAAACGTGCAATGCGATGCAGAAAAATATTCCCGTATTTGAAGGTGGGCGCCTAACAGAAATTAAACGTGCAATGCGATGCAGAAAAGTATTCCCGTATTTGAAGGTGGGCGCCTAACAGAAATTAAACGTGCAATGCGATGCAGAAAAGTATTCCCGTATTTGAAGGTGGGCGCCTAACAGAAATTAAACGTGCAATGCGATGCAGAAAAGTATTCCCGTATTTGAAGGTGGGCGCCTAACAGAAATTAAACGTGCAATGCGATGCAGAAATGTATTCCCGTATTTGAAGGTGGGCGCCTAACAGAAATTAAACGTGCAATGCGATGCTGAAAAGTATTCCCGTATTAGAAGGTGGGCACCTAACAGAATTTAAACGTGCAATGCGAATGCAGAAATTTATTCCCGTATTTGAAGGTGGGCGCCTAACAGAAATTAAACGTGCAATGCGATGCAGAAAATATTCCCGTATTAGAAGGTGGGCGCCTAACAGAAATTAAACGTGCAATGCGAATGCAGAAAATATTCCCTCTGCCTGAGGACTGGGGAGCAAATTTTAAAAGATGTTACCTTCCTCTTTTTGGTATTTTCTTTTTACCAACTTATTTCTTGCCTGTGAATTTCTCCACTTATTCGGCAGACTTTCTCTTTTTGGTATTTTAAATTTTCCACATTGGCCACATTCACTTTAAAGTGATTAGTGACAATTTGTTCCCGCATGAAACAAAATTTATTAGATATAAACTGCTGGCAACTGGCATCTGCCGTCCCTGCTTCTTATTGCCTTCCTCTTTTTTGCTTTTCTCCTGCCGTGTAACTTTCGGCTGCTTATCTCTTTATCTTAGGTGAAACATTCATCGGACCAAGACTTTTATCTTGGGAGAAAGTTTCAACAGACTAAGATTGTATCTCACTGGACTATGTCCATTTCAATGTAATCTCAGGAGGATTATCCATCGGACCGAGTTTATGACTCCAGGAGATAATTCATCAGACTGGGTCCATTTGCAATTCGGACTTTCTTAAGCCTTTCAAATTCAACAAACTTTTCTTTCTTTTCAACTTCTTACCTTTCTTTCTTTTCCAACTTCTGATTTTACCTTTCAAATTATGCCTTTCCTTTTCGTTTCAAATTATGCCTTCATTTCCTTTTCCAACTTCTACTTTTATTGGCTTCTTCCTTCCTTTTGTTTTCACATTGCATTATCTCCTTATCTTAGGTGAAAAATTCATCAGACCAAGACTTTTATCTTGGGAGAAAGATTCAACAGACTAAAATTGTATCTTACTGGACTATGTCCATTTCAATGTAATCTCAGGAGGATTATCCATCGGACCTGAGTTTATGACTCCAGGAGATAACTCTTCGGACTGGGTCTATTCATTTGCATGGTCTCGGGAGGATTATCCATCGGACTGAGTTTATGACTCCAGGAGATAACTCATCAGACTGGGTCCATTTGCAATTCAGACTTTCTTAAGTCTTTCACATTCAACAAACTTTTCTTTCTTTTCAACTTTTAACTTTCTTTATTTTCCAAACTTCTGATTTTACCTTTCAAATTATGCCTTTCCTTTTCTTTTCAAATTATGCCTTCATTTCCTTTTCCAACTTCTACTTTTATCTTAGGTGAAAAATTCATCAGACTAAGATTTCATCTTAGGAGAAAGTTTCAGCAGACTAAGGTTCTTTCCATTCGTCTTAGGTGAAAAATTCATCAGACCAAGACTTTTATCTTGGGAGAAATATTCAACGGACTAAGACTTCATCTATTTATCTTAGGTGAAAAATTCATCGGACTAAGACTTTTGTCTTAGGAGAAAGTTTCAACAGACTAAGATTGTATCATTTTCCGATACTTGCTTCATTTACATTTCAACTTGAATTGTTCATCTTCAAAAACAACCGTATTCACCTTCATGCTCTTCGGATGATTATCCGATGACAGAAAAATTTTCTTGCCCCAGTTTGACAATATCTTTTGCTCCTGTTTCAAAGCAAAGAAAACTCTGTCAGTTTAAAAATGCGGTGGTTGGTTGTGGCCTTGAACTTTCCGCTTGAATGCTTGGCCTGTTCACCGACTATCCATTTTCACTTCTTCCTTGTTCAAAATCCGCCTCTCTTTAGGCATGTATGTTCTTCCATTCTTGACGGATCCCACAATTCCGATCTTGAAGTCTACGATTTCTTCAATGATTTCATTGGACAACCTTGGGGTGTTTCTTGACTGGCTCTTTCCTTTGTCAGAATACACTCCCCTATTTCCATTTGTTATATCTTCTCGAATTGGTACTTTGCCGACCTTTGCGTCTTGTACGCACCCCAAACATTTTTATTGTTGCCCGCTCCATTGCACATGTTGCTCTTTTGGCTTAAAGCACCGGCCTTGTCTTTTCCTGACTTACGACAATTGTCGTGTTGGCCAAATCCCATCCTGTGCAATTGGAAAGCTTGGTGGCAAATTTTGAAATCATTTCTATACTTGTTATGACCCGACAGACTCAATAAGATGGAGGGTAAAACAAGGTACAAAGGATAGAAAGAAAGGAAAACATAATTCCTAACAAGAAACCTACAGAAGAATGACCTATCGGATTTTGAATACCGACTCTAGCGACCTTGACACGCACTTTTGGCCTTCTCCGTATAGCAAATTTGATGTTCAACTCTTGTTGCAAGCTCTGCCGTGAAACCGGTCTTCAACACTTCATTTCTTTGATCTGATCCTTAGTCGACTTGTAGTGCCCATAGGGTTTTCACCATCAAGCCTCTCTCATTTGCTCTTTCTTTCTCTCGACTCACCGTCGCCTTACGGTGCCCGTGCGGGTTTTCACCGATAAGACTCTCTCATTTTAATTTCTCTCATCTTGGAGTCTCGTGGTGGTTCTCATCATCTTGAATTCTTCATTCTCCTTTGTTCGGACTTGAGTGTTGCCCTTGATGTGATTCACCTTTGCTCGTTTGACTCGGCATTTCTTGACGATTGGTCGGAAGGTCTTCCTTTGGACCGTAATGCAGGCTTTTGGATGGGATATAGAAAAAAGGATATAAAGGCTCAAAAATATTTCATCGTGGGTCAAAATTACAACTTTCGGAATCTTATTTATTTGACAACCATAACTTCTGCCCCAGTTTCCTTCTTGGGGGATTTTTTTGGATTTTTCCTTTATTGTGATTGAACCTCAGTGAGGCTGCCTACGTACCCTTTCGGGATCAAGTCAAACGTAGTTCGGGTTACGTCCGTATTCATTGTTGCATCTTGACTTTTCCCGTTTTTTTTTTTTCTTCTTGTATTGCATTTTTCTTTTCTTTTTTCTTTTTTTTTTCTTTTCTCCTTTTTTTTTTCTTTTCTTTTGTTTCTCCATTTGATTTCCCCGCTCAATCCTCAATTTTTGTTGTTGATTCCGGAAGAGGGATATGAAAGAAAATATAATATGGCTCAAAGGGGTAGCAATGGACGAAGTGTTTGGATAGCCGAATAAAATGCCTTCGTCATTCCAATCTTCAAAACCTACCAAGTACAAACTACACAGTTAAACACCTTTGATTGATTCACATATTTGCCTTGATGACTCTCAGTGCCATTGGGCAACAATCCCGATACCACGAATGGTTCCTTTAACCTTGGGGTACTCTTGCCTTTGGCTTTAAACCGATGATGCATTTCCACGGCATTTCTTTATGTTACGCTTTCCCTAATGTTCACTTGATTCCGGCTTCACAGTATTCCAATATGTTTCATTTCTTGTGAGTATCATTACATCTTCAACATTGCTTCATTGTTAAATTGACTTTTAAAATCAAGCCGAGAATTATGTGCATGTCATGTTGCTAAAATCAGTATGAGAAGAAATACAAAGTGATCAGAAATGGAATGACTAGGAATGATGGGAAACAGAGAGTTGTATTAAACTGATGGGTTGAAACAACAAGACGAACAGACTAGACTAGAATTACAAACCTAGACAGCACTAAACAAATTTATTACTAAAACAAAGCAAAGTGGAAAGACAGAAGGGTTTTGACTCTCAAGACAACGTCCGGATTACAACCCTGAAATAACCCGGGCAAAAGAGATGACACCAAAATATACCACCAAAACTCCAAGAGACGGAGCGCCTTCCCAATTGACAAGCATGGCATCCTAGCCACCGAATTCTGCATTAATGTTGCCAAGATCACTTTCTGTTTCAATATCTTCAACTTCAGTTGACCTCCCAAGAAGACTTTCATCACCCATGTCACCGGGCATCATTCCCACAAAATGTGCTCCGTTATGTGCAGGTAAAGGATTCTGTGCAATGTTTTGGATGCCACTGCCTTGGACCGCAATTATTCCTTCCCGAATCATTCTTTCTATCTCTCTTTTCAAATCCCGACAACTTTCAACATCGTGCCCCAGGGCATTGGAGTGGTATTCACACCTTTTGGATGAGTCAAAACTTCTCGCACGTCGATCCACCCGATTTAGAGGGACGGGTGCAATCATGCCATGTCGTTTTAACTTCTCAAACAAGCTTGCATAGGACTCTCTGATTGGTGTAAAATTATCTTTCAACTTCTGTTCCTTTCCATACCCCTGGCTTGGATGTGGGTTATAAGGTATTTGAAAATTTTGCGGAGGCTGGTAAAGGTTTTGTGATGTTCGGGCTCGCTTTCTTGGGTGTTTTGAGGATTGAGCAACATAATGGACTGGATCAACAGAGTATGGAGGGTTCTGAGGCGGGTAGTAATGCTTAAGAGGGTCATGGAAAACTTGATGAGGTTGTGTATACCTTTGAGATGTTCTCATAGGACCTCTTCTCGACCCTGATGTCATCATGATTTCGTCATCCCTCCCATTCACATCACTGAATTCACTTTGGACATCCTGAGCCGCATTTTTGAGAGCTGCTTGACTTATAATTTTGCCTGTCTTAAGACCATCTTCCACCATTTCTCCCATTTTGATTATTTCTTCAAAGGAGCGACCAACTGCAGATATCATGTTTTGAAAGTAATCCGGCTCTTGAGCCTGAAGGAAAACAGTGGCCAACTCGTGATCATTCATGGGTGGCTTAGCTCTCGCTGCCTGCTCTCTCCATTTGATGGCATATTCCCTGAAACTTTCAGTTGGTTTCTTTTTCAGTTTAGAAAGGGAAATGCGGTTTGGGGTGACGTCAATATTGTATTGAAACCGTTTGATAAAGGCTCGTGCCAAATCATCCCAGACGTGCCAACCAGATGCGTCCTGATCCCAAAACCATTCCGATGCTACTCCCGAGAGGCTTTCCCCAAAATAAGCCATAAGCAATTCTCCTTTTCTTCCCACACCTCTCAATTGGTTGCAATACCTTTTCAGGTGGGCTATGGGGTTTCCGCGTCCATCATACTTTTCCAATTTGGGAACCTTGAAATCAGGCGGCAACTGGACATCGGGGAACATACAAAGATCTCTGAAGGCAACACTCTTTTGACATGTCATTTCTTGCATGTTTTTCAGCCGTTGTTCTAATCTCTTAAATCTTTGGGCCATTTCTTCCTGTACATTCTTTCGGGTAAGCTTCTCAACGTTTGCAGGAAGGTCAAACGAGTACGAGTGGTACTCGGGAGAGTGATATTGTTCTTGCTGTATAGCAGATTGTGGCTCATGAGAAGGCTGTCCTTGGCCATTGGCCCATGCTTGACGCATTTTGGTCATTGGTTGTTTCAATGCTTTGTTTTCCTCAACCACAGTAGACCCTTGTTGAATTTTCTGACCCTGAGTCTCTTGAGCACTCGTAACAGCTTCGATGCCGGTTATCATTTTCCTTGGATATTGCTTTCCAATTTACCACAACCAACCACCTCGACTTTCTGGATCAACAAAATGAAACCACCGGGTTAGCGTTAAGGTATTCCACTAATTGATTTCCTTTGTTTTTTTTTTTTCTGCTATTTTTTTCTTTTTCCCTTTTTTGGTTTTTTCATTTTTTCCTTTTTTTTTCTTTTTGTAGTTTTTCTCTTTTTTTTTTTTGGTTATGGAAATGGATATGGTCGAATCCTATGTGGATTGCCTACGTATCATGACCCCGCATGAATCAGACCGAGCGTAGTTCTTGCAAATTAATGCAAGAAATAAAGAGATGTTTATTTGATTTTTTTTTTTCAAGGAAAATTATAGAAGCCGACTCCAACTACAAACTTGTGTAGGAGATTTCTACAAAAATAAGAATATTTTTGGTGTCAATTATGACTATTTCCACAAAATTGGCCACATAACGGCTTATTTGACAAAATGACTATTTTTTGCAAAATTTTGTTTAAGAAAACTAAGTTTGAATTTTTTTATCCTGTGGCTCATGGGGCATCGTTCGGCATCACCATAAACCAACACAAGACTATTTTTCATAAATTGGCCATGTAATGGCTTATTTAGACAAAGTGGCTCTTTTTGCAAAATTTTATTTAAGAAAAATACAAATTCAAAAATTCCTCATCCTGGGACCTATGGGGCATCGTTCAGCACCGACACAGACCAACACAAGACTGAGGAAGTTAAAATGCCAAATATGGCTATTTATGCAAACACGGGCCATGTAATGGCTTATTTGATAAAGTGAATATTTTTAAAAAGTTGAGCAATGACTCAAACTTAATTTTGCGGATACAGCCTTTCAACATTTCCGCGAGGGAATATTTCAAGGCTGTGTCCAAAATTATTTACAAACGACTTAAAGTGGCTACTCTTGCAAAAACAGCCTTCCGGCGTCCTTTTGAGGGACATTCGGCTTAGTTTAAGCAAGAATAGCATCACCCGACTTATTTATAAAAAAAATAAAAAATTTGACATTTTTTGGTTATTTTTGCAAAAAGGGTATGAACCCGGACTTGATTTTGCGGCTATGGCCTTGCAACATTTCCACAAGGAATATTTCAAGGTCGTGCCCGCAAATTATTAAAAATGATTCAAAGTGGCTATTTTTGCAAAAACAGCCTTCCGGCGTCCTTTCGGAACATTCGGCTATTTTCAAAAACAGCGTCACTTCGATTTTATTGACAAAATTAAACACACATTTTTTTGTTTTTTTTTTATAGGGGTGGTTGGACCCGATGAGGGTTGCCTACGTATCCCACCTAATGGTGAGAATCAAACCTGCGTAGTTCGGTCAGATTATTTGACCAATTACTTTAACAAAAATTGTTCTACCTATTTTTCAAAAAAAAAAAAAATTTCAAGCAATCGACAATATTTCGATATCTAAAATTTCTCTATTTTTGTTTTCAGGAATTTAGCCAATCAGCATAATAGGACAAATAAATGCAACATATAACATGCTCGGTCTTTTGATTACCGGGTCACCTGTCCTAGACGGACCCAACCCCTGTGTTGAGTCCCCTAAGTCGGATATGATGCAAATAAACGTCCTAAATCTAGGCTCAATATCCTGATGTTTTTAATGGTACTAGACCGTGTACCCGAGCGGACAACTCGGATCGAGGAGGGGGCTACGTACCGGTGACCCGCGGAGTCAATCGGCTTTGTAACTTATCCGGCCTCTTTTTTTCTTATTTTTGGTATTGACACTAACAGAAAGGGGAGTCTCAACCAGTAAGCACATCCCCGGAGATAAGAAGAGAAGGGTTTTCGGCACAATTTTATATATACAGTTCACGCAATATCAAAGCGGTAAACATGTAGCACATTAATCAAAACATATAAGGAAATCAGATATAAGCAAAAACAGCAATTTTAACTGAGCTCGAATTCTTAAACCCCGAACTGAAGTTCTGGGTTACTTATCCCCAGCAGAGTCGCCAGAGCTGTCACACCTCCTTTTTTCACACACGTAACGTAAAAACGTAAATGTGCCGCTGTTTAATACTACACCCCGAGAAGGGATATAATAATAATCAGGGAAGGAGTTTTTCCACTTAAAGGACAGTCGGAACGGGATCAATTTATTTAATTATTCAGAGTCGCCACTTGGGAAAATAATGGTGTCCCAAGTCACCGTTTTAATCCCGAACCGAGGAAATTTATGACTCCGTAATACAGTCTGCGAAACTAGAAACCTGGATAAGGAATTCTGTTAACCCGGGAGAAGGTGTTAGGCACTCCCGGATTCCGTGGTTTTAGCACGGTCGCTCAACTGCAATTTTTTGCTTTTATCTGATTTCTTTATATATTTTAATTATGTGCTACTAATGTTCCGATTCTCAATTTTAGAAGAATTGCGACGTCACGAAAACACATTTCGAGTCACACCGCAACCAGTACGCCTGTGACTTTAATGTATTTCAGTTTCGCCGAGAGTAAGATTTGGGTCGCATAAATGCGCACCCGTGATTAGGAAGGTATTATTATTAACTAACGTGCCTAAAGTAATTTCGTTTTTGTACTTTGCGAGGGCCATGAAATTTGCTAAATGGCACGCCTCGATTTCTAAGAATTTCTAATATTTCTAGCCCCTTTTAATTCTAGTGATCATGTGAGCCATGCGAGAAAACCTTGTACTAAGAGGAACTAAACAAAAGGCAGCAGATCCGTTATTAAAGAAAGCATTTCTTATGGATCAAACTGTCATGAGGAACATTACAAGAATAAGAAATGATCTTCCTACCAAACATGTTGTTTTATAGCAAATGAAACCTTCTAAACCGAGCAACACACAATCAAGACTTAAGATCCTAAAATAAGAATGTTATATACCTAACCATATAGATTTTAACATAAGCACGTAAATGAAGAGAACATATCAGATTTCAATTAATGTTAGTTACAGCCTCTATGCTCAATTTCACAAAGAGTGTGCGTCTACTGAAAGGTGAGTAGGCTTCAGCTGTTTCAAACAAAAAAATACAGTTTGCACAATTTATAGTTGAATGAAGACTACGCAGAATCTGTCCGGCGATCTCGACTCAACTCTCTTTCAAGCTAACGACTCATTTCAATACTCTAAACCGCACCCCCAATACCAAAATGATTAACGAGTTGAAAACAGATCACAATATGAGTGTGTGCAGTACCTCTCACACTACAGTTCTTCAGTTCACTCTCCAGAGAAAACAGATCACTCTCCAGAGAAAACATAATTCCAATCAAGCAACTCAAATATACATACTTCAGTTCCAAGCTTCATGACACTTGCTATTTATGTGGACGCGGTTTAATGAAAGCATTTTGTTTTTAAGGAAGTGTAATGAGGCAGAGGCTTAGTTTGCTTCTCCTTATTGATCAAACTCATGGAATGCATGAACTGATGTGCATAGCAAGGACTTACAACAACAAACACTTAAGCATTAGAAGTTTGACTCACTGAGATCAACAACAAGTGCAAATCGAGCTTTCAATCTTCAACAATACGAGACCGAAAAATCGATCCACATTATCACAACTAACTATATTTGAACAGAAACACATGCAAAGAACATGGAAATCCAATTGCGAACTTAGTGCGAACCACAACGACGGATCTAAAACAACAACGGAAGATCAAATAAAGTCATTTGACGTTGGAGTCGTGAACTACTTTTCTACTAACCTCTATATGCATCTAAGCTTCCTATATTAATCCAATAGAGGCCATCACAACAGTTAAGATACACAAAAATGTCAAAATGAGTTCACAGAATACGTCTACAACCTCTTTTAACAGTGCAAATCAACCAATACTAACAGGAATACTTTGCGAAAAAACGTCAAAGGAACTAGTCGAGCTTCTTTTAACAGTAACATGACATACTTCAGTGAACCACCAAATCTTACTTCAATTAAGCTTGTCGAAATCAGATAAACTCAGGATTGTATGACATTTGAACTCACAAACACACACGAATAAAGTTTCAACAGAAAATCCACGAAATAACCCACCAAATTGCATTAGAATCTTGAGGCAGAACATAGCGAACACACGGACTTGACAACAGATAGCTAATACTCATATTCATTCTCGATCTTTTAGCACGAGAAAACAGACAGCTATTGCTTCGTGACCTTACAACTCGGACTCGACAAGCAGAATATACAGCCACATTAATTTAAACTTGCTAACTGGCAGATTTGATTCAAGAAACAAGAGTGATTGTCATCCATTCATGGAAGAAGTTTAAAGCAGAACAATAAATAAAATCGAAAATAACCACACAAGTCTCATATACTATTTTAATTGAATTAATTTTACAACCCGTCCATGATCCACTTCACAACAGAAATAAGAGGAGAAATGGAAATGAACCTGAAATGAAAATTGAATTAGGCTCGACACATAAATCAACATTGAACAGCAACAGCCACAAATCGAGGCCTCAACAACGAATTCCACTATCTCTCAATCGAACTCCATGCGAACGGAAGAACAATCAGTGAACTCAAAAATTAAGAACAAAATCCAAAAATTTAAGCCCTAGAATCTGAATTTTAAAATCTGAAATTTCTCCTCTTTCGTTCTCTCTAAATCTTCTCTCTGAAGTTTTCTTCTGGAATTTCTGATTAGCTTTTGAAAATCGCTCTCAAAATCCCTCTCCCCTCTCTGTGAATTCGCCGCCCAGGAGCTCCCCTTTGTTCTGTTATCCTGTTGTATCGAAGGAATGGGGTGAGTAGCCGATAGAGACACGCTATTTGCGTGTCTCTTTCTTATTTCCTTTATTTGTATTTTATGTTTCATTTTCTTTATTTTGTATTTTATGTTTCATTTTCTTTTTTTGTATTTTTTATTGATTTTATACAATGGAGAGATTAGACTAACAATTAAACTAATTAAAGTCTAAAACTATTTAATAACTAATTTGTAGTAATTTTTTTTAAACAATGAAATACTATTTTTTGATTTTTTTTTTAATTGTTCTAAAATTAATTAATGCTTACTAAATGAGAAATTGATTTTCTAAATGTAAATACATATTTTTTGTATTATTTTATTTTAATATGATTTAACATGAATTAACACACAAATTGTAAAAATAAGGAAAAATTATTTATTTTGAATTTATGGGAATAACTCATATATAGGGTAAAAATCACGTGCTCACACTCATTTGCATGGATCGACCAATTGGCCAATTGTTTTAACTTGAACACTGCCCTTTTCCAACTCATCCGTTACAGAGTAACTTTGTTGAGAAATGGTTTGAGTAAGCCTCTCGGAATTTTTATCCCGAACAGTAAGTAATCTATATGTGATAATGAGTGCAACAGTTACATGTATAGTTGAGAATTGTGTGTGCAATATATAATAAATAAAATGAAATATATGTAAATAAATGTATGTGTCTATTTGAACTGTGTTTTAAAATCATCTGATTGAGGAAAAATTGGATTAATCCACAGCTTTGATGCATTCCAAGTATTGCGCACAGAATATGATTCTACAAAAGAATGGTGTTGTAAGATGTAATGAATAATTTTTCCTAAGTAATTTAAAATTCACTATTTGTATTTTACCTTGAAATTTGTGAGCCTTTATAAGCTGCATAACAACGATAATAGGGTCATTGCTAGAACTTATCAGATGAGGAACAACTTCATCAACAAATTCGCCCCAAAATATTGCAGACAATTTCTTCATCCTGTAAAATAGGAATATAAATATTATTGTAGCATATGTAATTCTCAAATAAATCTTAAATTTCTGTATGAATGTTTATTCTTACTCGTCATCTTCAAATTCAATATCCATAAATGTCACGACCCTAGTTCACCAATCGTGAACATGTCATGACGGCACCCAGTCCCCACGACTAGGTAAGCCTAACATGTTGCGGAATATACCAGTTTATAAATATTAAATAAGAAATAGCGGAAAATAATATAAAAAGGAGATGTAATCCATGCCGCTTGGCACATACACCCGTCAAACACACTGTATAAAACACCACCAAGACCCGGAATCCCACGGGTAGCACAGACTAAAAGAGAACATACAGCCGTAGCTCTATGTATAAGGAGTATCTAACAACAGAATGAACGAAAAATATCTACTAGCACTAGAATAGAAGGAAGGCCTCCGGATCCGCGGACGTAGCAGATCATACCTCGAGGTCTCCCAAAGCGCTGCTAAATCACCTAGCACGAGCCTGCTCTGATGTACCTGGATCTGCACAACAAAAGTGTGCAGAAAAGTAGCATGAGTACACCACGGCGGTACTCGGTAAGTGCCAAGCCTAACCTCGATGGAGTAGTGACGAGGAAGGTCAGGGCCCTACTGAGAGAAAACAATTACAAGATGATAATAATAATAATAAGCAGTTTAAATGATAATAATCCCGAAATAACAACAATAAACGATTACTACAGCCGTCTACAATTAAGTTAACAACAAGTAACAAATTCAATTAACAAGTCCAGGACCTGTGGGAATGGAACCCACAGTCCCATTTTATAATCAACAGTCCAGGAGCTACGGGAATTTAACCCGCAGACCCAATAACGGTATCTCTGGGTCAATGGGAATCGAACCCGCAGCCCGTGTCTCAATACCTCAGGGTGTATGTATGTCTCAATGATCTCAGGATCTCCGGGAATCGAACCCGCAATCCGTATCTCAATAATATATCAATAAACTCCGGGTCTCCGGGAATCGAACCCGCAGCCCTTGGATCTCCGGGAATTGAACCCGCAGTCCACAAACAATAGCAAATCCGGGTCTCTGGGAATCGAACACAGCCCTGGGATCTCCGGGAATTGAACCCGCAGTCCACCAACACAACAAATAAAGGAAACGCACACAGAAAACATAATACGCTTAACTATAACTTCACCGAGGACTGGTGCCAACAATTCTCAAGTAGTTCAAGTAGGACAATTAGGCAATTAGACAGATAAATCCTACCTAATCATGCTTCCCTAACGAATACCAGGTAAATGTCACAACTTAATAATCTAAGAACAGAAATATCACGGACTGGACAATTCGAGTAAAGTGAGTTACAACAACTAGCACATGTACACGCCCGTCACCTCGCGTACAAGGCATTTAAACTATCACATAATATCCTAGGGGTAAAGGTTCCCCCACACGAGGTTAGACAAGCCACTTACCTCAATTCCGGTACAAAACCGCTAAGAAATAAATCTCTTGCCGCGAATGTCGGCCTCCACAGGTGTAATATCTGATAAAAATCAATGAAATCACATCAAAATAGGCCAATTGGGCATTACCCAATCAAAACAATCGAATTACACCAAAACCACAAAGTTGCCAAAACCCGATTTTCGGTACGCTTCTCGAAAAATTACGAAAGTTACATTTTCGGATTCCTTATCTCAACACGAGTCTAACCATACCAAGAACACCCAAATCGGACCACAAATGGCCCATCAAATCCTTGATTCTATCCAAGAGGGTTTTCTACCATTTTTAACAAAACTTCTCAAATTAAAGACTAAAACTTGCATTAGATTCGAGCTATACAACCAAAATTGAGTTAAGAGTACTTACCCTTTTGATTTCTCCAAAAATCTCCCGAAAAATCGCCTTACCCCAGCTCCAAATCATAAAAAATGGCAAATGGGACGAAGTTTGAACTTTATTCTGCTGCCCAGGTATTTGTTCTTCGCGTTCGCGGTCCTTCTCTCGCGTTCGCGAAGAACAAACTCCCAAAAATACATTTTCCAATTTTGCTCGGACAGCCTCTATTGCAATGGTCATAACTTTTTCCCCAAAACTCCAAATGACTTTTATAATATGTTTCTGAAAACTAGATTCAAAGATCTACAACTTTCATTTTTGAATCACCTCAGCATTCCTTGTAGATAAAAAGATATGAGCTTCCGAAGTAGGACCTGTGCGACAGAAAAATCCTTCTTCGCGAACGCGAGGTACTGTTCGCGAACGCGAAGAACAAAGTCCCTGATGGAAAATCCTTCTTCGCGAACGCGATACCTCCATCACGAACGCGAAGAACAAAGTCTTAGAGGCCAAATTCTTCTTCACGAATGCGAAGAACAATACCATAAACCAGAACAGCAGTCCAAAAACTTCCAAAAATGACCCGTTAGGCATCCGAAATCGTCCCGTGGCCCCCGGGACCCCAACGAAAACCACCAACATACTCCAAAACATGATACGAACTTGTTCCAATCATAAAAACACCATCCTAAACATCAAAATCACTAATTATACACGGATTCAAGCCTAAGTTTCTTCAAAACTTTCTAAACTAACATTCAATCAAAAACCCGACCAAACGACGTCCGAATGACCTGAAAATTTGCGGACATATCCAAAATCACATAACGAAGCTACAGAAATTGTCGGAATTCCATTCGACCCCCGGATCAAAATCTCACCTAACGTTTGGATTCGCCAAAATTTCAAACTTCGGCATTTCAAGCCTAATTGAGCTACGGACCTCCAAAATACATTCCGAACACGCTCCCAACCCCAAAATCACCTAACGGAGCTAATGGAACCATCGAATTTCCGTTCCGAGGTCGTCTTAACATTGTTCCAGCTACGAGCCATTTTCTAACTTTAAAGCTCTCATTTAGGGACTAAGTGTCCCAAAATACTCCAAATTTCAGAACCGACTCTCCCGGCAAACCACAATAGCAGAAATGAACTTAGGGGAACAGTTAAATTGGGGATTGGGGCAAAATTTTCTAAAACGACCGGTCGGGTCGTTACATCTTCCCACCCTTAAAAGATTCGTTCGTCCTCGAACGAGCATAGAAAATATACCTGGAGTAGTGAAAAGATGAGGGTACTGGCTGCGCATATCCTGCTCGGTCTCCCAAGTCGCCTCTTCGACCGGCTGGCCCCGCCACTGAACCTTTACCGAAGCGATGTTCTTTGACCTTAGCTTTCTGACTTGCCTGTCTAGAATGGCTACTGGCTCCTCAACATAAGACAGATCCTTGTCTAGCTGAACAGAAGTGAAATCCAACACATGCGACGGGTCACCATGGTATCTCCGGAGCATGGAGACATGAAATACGGGATGAACTCCGGCTAGACTGGGAGGTAAGGCCAACTCATAAGCAACCTCCCCAACACGCCTCAAAATCTCAAAAGGGCCAATAAACCTAGGACTCGGCTTTCCTTTCTTCCCAAACCTCATAACGCCCTTCATGGGCGAGACTCGAAGCAGAACCCGCTCACCAACCATGAAAGCCACATCGCGAACCTTCTTGTCCGCATAACTCTTCTGTCTAGACTGGGCTGCACGAAGTCTGTCCTGAATTACCTTGACCTTGTCCATAGCATCCTGAACCATATCAGTACCTAGCAGCCTGGCCTCGCCCGGCTCAAACCAACCCACGGGAGACCTGCACCTCCTACCATATAGGGCCTCATACGGTGCCATCTGAATAATGGACTGGTAGTTGTTGTTATAAGAAAACTCCGCCAGTGGCAAGAAGTGGTCCCATGAACCTCCAAACTCAATCACGCAGGCACAAAGCATATCCTCCAAAATCTGAATAGTGCGGTTAGATTGTCCATTCATCTGGGGGTGAAATGCCGTGCTCGGCTCCACCCGAGTACCTAACTCCTACTGCACGGCTCTCCAGAACCGTGAAGTAAACTGAGTGCCTCTGTCTGAGAATGATGGAAACTGGAATACCATGCAGCCGAACTATCTCTCTGATGTAGATCTCCGCTAGTAGCTCCGATGAATAAGTAGTGCTCACCGGTATGAAATGGGCGGACTTGGTCACCCGATCCACAATAACCCAAATGGAATCAAACTTCCTAACAGTCCGTGGAAGTCTAGATACAAAGTCCATGGTGATGGGCTCCCATTTCCATTCGGGAATCTCAATTCGCTGCATCAATCCACCCGGACGCTGATGCTCATACTTCACCTGCTGGCAGTTGAGGCATCCGGAAACATAATCAACTATATCCCTCTTCATCCGCCTCCACCAGTAATGCTGTTTCAAGTCCTGATACATCTTTGCGGCACCCGGATGGATGGAATACCGCGAGCTGTGAGCCTCTGCTAGAATCAGCTCTCGAAGATCATCTACATTGGGCACACAGATATGCCCCTGCATCCTCATAACTCCATTATCCCCAATGGTAACATCTCGAGCAACACCATGCCGAACTCTATCCTGAAGGACAAGCAAATGAGGGTCGTCGAACTGACGCTCCCTGATGCGATCAAATAGAGAAGACCGAGAAACCACACAGGCTAGAACCCGGCTGGGCTCCGAAAGATCCAATCTAACAAACTGCCTGGCCAAAGCCTGAACATCCATCGCCATAGGCCTCTCCGAAGCTGGTAGATATGCTAAACTCCCCAAACTCTCCGCCCGACGACTCAAGGCATCAGCAACCACATTAGCCTTGCCCGGATGATAGAGAATAGTAATATCATAGTCCTTCAGTAGCTCCAACCATCTCCTCTGACGCATATTCAGGTCCTTCTGCTTAAGCAAGTGCTGCAAGCTCCGGTGATCAGTGTAGATCTCACAAGGAACCCCATACAAGTAATGACGCCAAATCTTCAAGGCGTGAACAATGGCAGCTAGCTCCAAATCATGAACAGGGTAATTCTTCTCATGCACCTTCAGCTGTCTCGACGCGTAGGCAATCACCCTACCGTCCTGCATCAATACCGCACCGAGTCCAACTCGTGAGGCATCACAATATACAGTATAGGACCCCGAACCCGTAGGCAACATCAATATAGGGGCCGAAGTCAAAGCTGTCTTGAGCTTCTGAAAGCTCGCCTCACACTCGTCTGTCCACTGAAAAGGGGCACCCTTTTGGGTCAATCTGGTCATAGGTACTGCAATCGAAGAGAACCCCTCTACAAAACGACGGTAATAGCCCGCCAAACCAAGGAAACTGCGAATCTCAGTAGCGGAGGAGGGTCTGGGCCAACTCCGCACGGCCTCCACCTTCCTCGGATCTACTCGAATACCATCACTCGACACCACGTGGCCCAAAAATGCCACTGAACTCAACCAGAATTAACATTTAGAGAACTTGGCATAAAGTTGCTTCTCTCTCAGAATCTGAAGCACTATCCTCAAATGCTGCTCGTGCTCTTCCCGGCTCCGGGAATATACTAGAATATCATCAATGAATACAATCACGAACGAGTCCAGATAAGGCCTGAACACACTGTGCATCAAATGCATAAAGGCTGCTGGGGCATTAGTCAACCCAAAAGACATTACGAGGAACTCATAGTGATCATACCGAGTCCTGAAGGCAGTCTTCGGGATATCTGGCTCCCGAATCTTCAGCTGGTGATACCCGGAGCGCAAATCAATCTTAGAAAACACTTGTGCACCCTGTAGCTGGTCAAATAAATCATCAATACGGGGCAAAGGATACCGGTTCTTCACTGTAACCTTGTTCAGCTGACGATAGTCAATACACATATGCATAGAACCGTCCTTCTTCTTCACAAACAACACAGGAGCTCCCCAAGGCGAAACACTGGGTCGAATGAAACCTTTACCCAATAACTACTATAACTAATCCTTCAACTTCTTCAACACAGGAGGAGCCATACGGTACGGTGGAATAGAAATGGGCCGAGTGCCCGCAACAAATCAATAGCAAAATCAATATCTCTGTCGGGCGGCATGCCCGGGAGATCAGCTGGAAATACATTAGCGAAATCACGTACCACAGGAACAGAATCAATAGAGGGAGTGTCAATACTGACATCCCGCACATAGGCTAGATAAGCTGCACACCCCTTCTCAACCATACGTTGAGCTCCGAGAAAGGAAATAACACGGCTAGGGGTGTGATCTAGGGTACCACTCCACTCAATACGTGGAATGCCTGGCATAGCCAGCGTCACCGGTCTTGGCGTGACAATCAAGAATAGCATAATGGGGCGACAACCAGTCCATGCCCAGAATAATATCAAAATCGACCATCCCGAGCAACAATAGATCCGCTCTGGTCTCAAAATCACAAATGGTAACCAAACACGACCGATATACACGGTCCACGACCAAAGAATCACCCACCGGAGTGGAAACATAAATGGGGGCACTCAAAGAATCCCGAGGCACACCCAGATGAGAAGCAAAGTAAGAAGACACATATGAAAAAGTGGAACCAGGGTCGAATAGAACCGATGCCTCTTTGTGACTAACCAAGATAATACCTGTGATAATAGAATCAGAGGTGACAGCTACGATGCGACCAGGAATATCTGGCCCGGCCCCTCCCTCGAGGGCGTCCTCTGTCACCCTGATCCCCGCCCCTGGCTGGCTGGACAGGTGGGGTGGTAGCTGGAGCTGGAACAACGGCCTGCTGACCTTGTGAACCATGCTGAGGCTGTGAAGTCTGTGTAGGCGCTCCCCTCCCATGCCTGGGGCACTCCCTAATTAGATGGAGAGTGTCCCCGCACTCAAAACATGCCCCGGGAGGACGCGATGGCTGTGATTGAATGGCCCCGCTTCCGCTGGACTGACCCCTGGAGGTACCCCGCATCGGAGGCGCACTGGAAACTGGGGGAGCATAGTAAGGCTCCTGAGGTGCTGGAGCTGGTGTACCACCAGCTGCTGGCAATGAATAATGAACCGGATGACCGGAATAACCCCTGCCAAATCGATCGGTTGCTGCAATACAGGCACCAGAGAAATGACCCAACTTACGAGACCTCTTGGCGTCCCTCTCTCCTTGTTCCCTAGCGAGCATACCCTCAATCTGTCTGGCAATACTCACCGCCTACTGTTACGGCGCATCCGTCTCTAGATCTCTAGCCATGCTGGACCAAATAGGCGGAATCAGGCCCTCAATAAACCTCCGCACCCTCTCCCGGACTGTGGCTACCAAGGCCGGTGCATGCCTGGCAAGACTGGTGAAACTGATAGCATACTCCGATACTGACATGGAGCCCCGTCGCAACCGCTCAAACTCCGAGCGCCAAGAATCCCTAAGGCTCTAAGGGACAAACTCCCTCAAAAACAGATCTGAAAACTGCGTCCAAGTCAATGAAGCAGACTCCTCTGGACTATCCAACTCGTACGTGCGCCACCAATCATAAGCGGCTCCACGAAGTTGAAAAGCAGTGAAGGAAACCCCGCTGGTCTCCACTATCCCCATGGTACGAAGTATACGGTGACACCCCTCCAGAAAACCTAATGCATCATCTGTAGCCAAACCGCTGAACACTGGAGGATCATATTTCTTGAACCTCTCCAACCTACGCTGCTCGTCCTCGGAGGCAACTGGCCCACCTCCGGGCTGTGCTGGGGCGGCAGGAGGCATAACAATAATCTCTGGGACCTGTCCCACTGGCACTCGCTGCTCAGGTGTAGCGGCTGCGGGAGTCTGGGCCCCTCCCCCGGCCTGAGATGTAGCTGCAGTGAGAGGAAGCAACCCTGCCTGAGCCAGAGTGGTATACATACTCACGAACTGGGCTAGGGTCTCCTGTAGTGCTGGAGTAGTAGCAGATGTAGTCGGTGTACCAGGTGCCTGCGCTCCAACCTGGTCTACCTGTGGCACCTCAGCGGCGGCGCGCGCGGGTGCTGTGGCTGCACCTCGGGCGCGTCCTCGTCCTCTACCTCGGCCCCGGCCTCTGACGGCAGCAACAGGGGGCGCGGGTACCTGATCATCGCGAGTAGCTCGTGTCCTCACCATCTGTGAGAGAATAGAAAGCAATAGTTTAGATTTTGATGCCAAAAATGTCGCACGACAAGGAATCCAAAAGAAATGAAGAATTTCCTAAACAGTTACATAGCCCCTCGTAGATAAATACAGACGTCTCCGTATCGATCAGCGAGACTCTAAGTAACCGGTCTGTGTCCCGTGACTCCTATGCACCTAGAGCTCTGATACCAACTTGTCACGACCCTAGTTCACCAATCGTGAACATGTCATGACGGCACCTAGTCCCCACGACTAGGTAAGCCTAACACGTTGCGGAATATACCAATTTATAAACATTAAATAAGAAATAGCGGAAAATAATATAAAAAGGAGATGTAATCCACGCCGCTTGGCACATACACCCGTCAAACACACTATATAAAACACCACCAAGACCCGGAATCCCACGGGTAGCACAGACTAAAAGAGAACATACAACCGTAGCTCTATGTATAAGGAGTATCTAACAACAGAATGAAGAGACATCTACTAGCACTAGAATAGAAGGAAGGCCACCGGATCCGCGGACGTAGCAGATCATACCTCGAGGTCTCCCAAAGCGCAGCTGAATCACCTGGTGTGTGCCTGTCCTGATGTACCTGGATCTGCACAACAAAAGTGTGCAGAAGAGTAGCATGAGTACACCACGGCGGTACTCGGTAAGTGCCAAGCCTAACCTCGATGGAGTAGTGACGAGGAAGGTCAGGGCCCTACTGAGAGAAACAATGATAATAATTTAATAATAATAATAAGCAGTTTAAATGATAATAATCCCGAAATAACAACAATAAATGATTACTACAGCCATCTACAATTAAGTTAACAACAAGTAACAAATTCAATTAACAAGTCCAGGACCTGTGGGAATTGAACCCACAGTCCCATTCTATAATCAACAGTCCAGGAGCTACGAGAATTTAACCCGCAGACCCAATAACAGTATCTCTGGGTCTACGGGAATCGAACCCGCAGCCCGTATCTCAATGATCTCAAGATCTCCGGGAATCGAACCCACAGTCCGTATCTCAATAATATATCAATAAACTCCGGGTCTCCGGGAATCGAACCCGCAGCCCTTGGATCTCCGGTAATTGAACCCGCAGTCCCCAAACAATAGCAAATCCGGGTCTCTGGGAATCGAACCCACAGCCCTGGGATCTCCGAGAATTGAACCTGCAGTCCACCAACACAACAAATAAAGAAAACCCACACGAAAAACATAATACGCTTAACTATAACTTCACCGAGGACTGGTGCCAACAATTATCAAGTAGTTCAAGTAGGACAATTAGGCAATTAGACGGATAAATCCTACCTAATCATGCTTCCCTAACGAATACCAGGTAAATGTCACAACTTAATAATCTAAGAACAGAAATATCACGGATTGGACAATTCGAGTAAAGTGAGTTACAACAACTAGCACATGTACACGCCCGTCACCTCGCGTATAAGGCATTTAAACTATCACATAATATCCTAGGGGTAAAGGTTCCCCCACACGAGGTTAGACAAGCCACTTACCTCAATTCCGGTACAAAACCGCTAAGAAATAACTCTCTTGCCGCGAATGTCGGCCTCCATAGGTGTAATATCTGATAAAAATCAATGGAATCACATCAAAATAGGCCAATTGGGCATTACCCACTCAAAACAATCGAATTACACCAAAACCACAAAGTTGCCAAAACCCGCCTTTCGGTACGCTTCTCGAAAAATTATGAAAGTTACATTTTCGGATTCCTTATCTCAACACGAGTCTAACCATACCAAGAACACCCAAATCGGACCACAAATGGCCCATCAAATCCTTGATTCTATCCAAGAGGGTTTTCTATCATTTTTAACAAAAATTCTCAAATTAAAGACTAAAACTTGCATTAGATTCGAGCTATACAACCAAAATTGAGTTAAGAGTACTTACCCTTTTGATTTCTCCAAAAATCTCTCGAAAAATCGCCTTACCCGAGCTCCAAATCGTCAAAAATGGCAAATGGGACGAAGTTTGAACTTTATTCTGCTGCCCAGGTATTTGTTCTTCGCGTTCGCGGTCCTTCTCTCGCGTTCGCGAAGAACAAACTCCCAAAAATATATTTTCTAACTTTGCTCGGACAGCCTCTATTTCAATGGTTATAACGTTTTCCACAAAACTCCAAATGACTATTATAATATGTTTCTGAAAACTAGATTCAAAGAGCTACAACTTTCGTTTTTGAATCACCTCACAATTCCTTGTAGATAAAAAGATATGAGCTTCCGAAGTAGGACTTGTGCGACAGAAAAATCCTTCTTCGCGAACGCGAGGTACTGTTCGCGAACGCGAAGAACAAAGTCCCTGATGGAAAATCCTTCTTCGCGAACGCGATACCTCCATCGCGAACGCGAAGAAAAAAGTCTTAGAGGCCAAATTCTTCTTCGTGAACGCGATATGACCCTCGCGAACGCGAAGAACAATACCATAAACCAGAACAGCAGTCCAAAAACTTCCAAAAATGACCCGTTAGGCATCCGAAATCGTCCCGAGGCCCCCGGGACCCCAACGAAAACCACCAACATACTCCAAAACATGATAAGAACTTGTTCCAATCATAAAAACACCATCCTAAACATCAAAATTACCAATTACACACGGATTCAAGCCTAAGTTTCTTCAAAACTTTCGAAACTAACATTCAATCAAAAACCCGACCAAACGACGTCCGAACGACCTGAAAATTTGCGGACATATCCAAAATCACATAACGAAGCTACAGAAATTTTCGGAATTCCATTCCGACCCCCGGATCAAAATCTCACCTAACGTTCGGATTCGCCAAAATTTCAAACTTCGGCAATTCAAGCCTAATTGAGCTACGGACCTCCAAAATACATTCCGAACACGCTCCCAACCCCGAAATTACCTAACGGAGCTAATGGAACCATCGAATTTCCGTTCCGAGGTCGTCTTAACATTGTTCCGGCTACGAGCCATTTTCTAACTTTAAAGCTCTCATTTAGGGACTAAGTGTCCCAAAATACTCCAAATTTCAGAACCGACTCTCCCGGCAAACCACAATAGCAGAAATGAACTTAGGGGAACAGTTAAATTGGGGATTGGGGCATAATTTTCTAAAACGACCGGTCGGGTCGTTACAATAAACTTCCTACTGTTCCCGCCTTGGGTTTGCGTGTGGACCTCACTGAAATTGATAATTTCTCCGATAACATCTAGGGAAAAATGTTAGTTTTATATAGTAAAAATGTTATTAATGTAAATGCTTATTAAAAATAATATTTACCAAATAATTCAGTCTCGCTCACACCTATCTGATTTATCAATTCATCATATGGTCGCAAATCAAAGATATTCATTGAAAAAAGTGGATCAGTTGTTTCAATCACCTTGTTGTTCGTTTAGTAAACGTTAGCCTCAATTGATATTTCGTGTTGTTGAACTTTTTCTTATTATGACAAACGATAAAGTTTGCCATATGATATAATCTAAGTTCAGTAATTTGTTTTTTGAAATGATGCAAAACTGACTTTCCAATTGTATCACTTATACGATCGCCCTACAAAAAAATAACATTTCAGTACATGTTGTTAAAAAAAATATGAGTAAAAATAATATTTAGTTGTAGTGTTAAATAGTAGAACTCAAGCAAATACCATATCTATATCTATATATTATTAAAAGGAGAGGAAAAGTCCTCTCCTTAAGCCAAGTGACACCCTAAAAAAATACCACATGGCATAATTGATTACTAATTAGTTTATTAGTTTATAATTAGTTATTAGTTATTTATTTTTAAATTTAAATACATATAACAAAATGAAATATATATATATATATATATAAACATGAGTGAACCTCTTGGAATATCATTTTCGAAGCAGTGGTGATGGGAAAACACTTGACTTGACAGGTGAAAGTTATTCACTTGAAAGGAATATATCTTTAAAATAGCAAAGAATTGGACCAAACATAGGACCAAAGATGAAAGAAATTTGTTGTTTATACTATGAATATTAGTATATGATTAGTTCATGGGGGGGGGGGGGTCTATTGATAAATGTTAAAACAAAAGTTGTCTCTTAAGACAGCCTTGATTGGACTTCACATTGGAATCATTCACTGTACTCATACGAAACTGTTTGGATATGTTTTGGAGCAAAATAAGTTTACGCAACCAAAACGTCTTTGAATAGTTTTGTTTCTAAAGATTTGCAGTTCTTTGAAAGTGTTTCTTTTTGAAAGAAAAATAATAACACCCTAAACTATATCTTCAAAACAACATATTTAACTTCTCATTATTTTAAGAAACTCATTAAAAATAAGAAAGATCTAACAATGATATATAAAGCATGTCAAGATATTTCACGACTAAAGTTTTTTGCATTCCTAACTTTGCATAATAGTTAGTGACAAGGCCAAGAGATATTTAGACTCGGAGAAAGAGTTACCTAATATTCTGGAAAATGTTAAATCACCAATTCGCAAGTGAATTTGTGCGCTCAAATTTTTTGCCAAAACTTAATGATGATGCAATTTTTTTTCTGTATTGTGGACTGGAAAGAGAGGCATAAGTAATATATAATTGAGGTTAAAATATATAATGGAAGGAAAGATGTGTTGGAAAGAAACATGGGTTTAAAAACTGCAGAAGAAACTGTGGCATAAGACAGTTAAGTTTTTGTTCCTTGAGCAGTTTTTGAAACATTGTGTTGGAAAGAAACGTGGGGTTTAAAAACTGCTGAACAAAGTGTGGCATGCGGCAGTTAATGATTTACTGGAATGAGGCAGTTTTCATGGGAGTGGTATGCAGCAGTTGTTCCAACTATCCAGCAGGTTTTCGGATAATCAATAGGAAGCACAACTGTTTTGACTTATTGAATTCAATTCCTACAATATAGGGTGTATGTCTGAAAATGCCATGTGTTAATTTTGTATGATGCCATGTGGCTTATATAGAAGCTTTATTCCTTGGCTTTTAATTATAGATAGATAGATATAGATTCAATTCAGAAAATACGGCTGAAATCGTATGTTTTCTTGTATTTTTGATAGCAGACAGGATATTTGAAGTTCAGAACATGCTATAAATTGGAGAAACAAAAGCCAGCATCGTGGAATAGTTAGGTTTCCAAGTGTGTTTGCATCGTGGAATAGTTAGGTTTCAACGTGCATCGTGTTTAGTGATTTTAGGGAGAATAGGGAGTGGGTTCTAAAAGTGCAATTTTTTATTTAAAAATAATAATTTAAATCAGTTTCCTTTTTTAAAGTTAAGAAGTAAACAATGTTTTATAATTTGTTAATTTTTAAAATATAAAGAAATCAGAATTTTTGAATTAAATAAAGCTCGTTTCTTGTAAAAAAAAACTTATGGTCTTCATGGTTTAAAGTAGTGCATTTGAAGGAGCTTTTATTTCATAATTTTGAATCAGTAAATTTTTTTTAGATGTATGTTTTAAAATCAGTTAATTTTCTTAAACATGAATAAAACTAAAATTTTGAATTAAATAAAGATATTTGAAAAAAATTCGGTCTTCATGGTTCAAAGCTAAAGAGTCAAAAATGTATTTCTTAAAATGTGCAATTTTTAATGTATAATTTTTAAATAATAACAATCTAAATCAGATTTTCTTTTTAAATTTAAATATTAATAAACATATGCTTTAAAATCAATTAACTTTTTAGAAATAAAGAAATCTTTAAGATTAGGGAAAGTGAGTTCTAAATGTGCAATTTTTAATTTTTTAATAATAATCTAGATCAACTACTTTTTTAAAGTTAATGAGTAAACAATGCATGTTAAATCGGTCAAAATTTTAAGATGTATATTTTAAAATTAGTAAATTTTATTAAAAAAAAATTGAAATTTTGAATTAAATAAAGCTGTTTAAAATAAAAAATTTGGTCTTCATGGCTCAATGTTAAAGAGTCAGTAACATATGTTTTAAAATGTGTAATTAATGTTTAATTTTTAAATAACAATCTAAATCAGATTTCCTTTTTAAATTTACATATTAATAAACGTAAGCTTTGAAATCAGTTATCTTTTATAAATCAAGAAATATTTAATTAAAAAAATTGATTTATTTATTTTAAATAATCTTCTAGCTCCTATTTTTTTGGAGGATTGTCCTAAAGTGCCAAGTGGCCTATTATGATGATGCCACTTGGCTTCGTGAGATGCTTTTATCCTTGGCTTTTAATTATACTAGTATAGTACCCGCGCGATGCGCGGATAAATTATAAGAAAAAAATAGTTCAAAGAGAAATAATTGCTGCTTATTGTAAATATATGTTGTAGGTGATAGCTTTAAATTTTACTCAAAATTCATCGCAACATAATAGTAAGATGTATTTTATTATCATATGAAGCAAGATAAGATAATGATTTCACGTTCAACCACATTAAGAAAATGGCATAAAGAATGGGAATATGTATTATAGTGATTACAACCACTATTAATGTTTATAATGTATGATGCATTCGTGATGGCGCCCAGCACATTGCTAAGCCAGCCTGACCAATCAATATCAACAACGGAGCTAGAAGCTCTCTGTAGCCCATTTAAGCATATTAATTCACGAAATAACAGCGATACATATAACGAAAACGGGGAACCAAGTCCCATAATACATCAACTCCCATAGACCAAGGGTCAAGAGTCATGAGCCTCTACTGAACATGAGTGTATAAAGGTTTACAAGATACCAAGTGCGGAAAGAAAAGTCAATACAAAATCAAGACAATAAGAAGGAATATCGGGTCCTGCGGACTCTGCAGCTACCTCGATTATCCACAAACGTCGCCTCGCACAGCTACTGGATCACTGCTGAGAGGTACCTGGATCTGCACACAAGGTGCAGGGAGTAAAATGAGTACTGCCAGACTCAGTGGTAATAAACAAGGGTAAGAGAGCGCAGATAAGAAATCCGCAATAAAGCACTATGTAAAGCTGTAGTCAAATACCCTGTCACAGAATCAATATCGACTGTACCTGTACCAACAAGTACCAGCAAAACAGTATAACAGCTAGCAGATGTAGCTAAATGCAATGAAATGCATGATATGACCGCTACGGCGCGTAGCCCGATCCAATTTGGGTACCCGTGCTCACTGTGGGGGTTCAGACTCCGGAGGGGCTCCTACAGCCCAAGCACAATATCACCGCGGCGTGCAGTCCGATCCGACATATGTACTGCTGCGGCGCGCAGCCCGATCCACTACTAGTCAGCTAATATGCAATCACAGCCTCGCAGGCTCAAAAGTAGTTTTGAAAACATCTTTTATTATTTTTCAGTTGAAAACAGAAATATCAAGTTCCAGAGATTTGGAAATAACATGATAACAGAAATAGCTGCGGACTAGTAGTAAAATAGCATGTCAATATGATAAGACAATGATAACGATCCTCGCGGGATCCAATAACTGGCTCATGGCCCACAAGTATACTCAACCGCCCAAGAAGGGGGTTCAACGGCTCAAGAGTAGCCAATATCACAGTATAATATGCAACCATCCGAGAAGGAGGTTCGACGGCTCATGAATAGCCTAATATCATAACACAGTATCAACAAGTCGGACTAAGCCATAGTCCCCAATCACAATCGACCCCGCACTCACAAGAGGGTACGTGTCTCGCCACTATACAGCGTCACAAAGTGGTATACCGGGGTTTCGAACCCGCTGGTCATCACCCACATCTATTACTCACCTCAATACGCGCGACGACTACTCCGCAATGCCCTTGCCACGAGAATCAAGCTCCGCACGCGTAGAATCTGATCAAATACAATAGAAACACAACAAATTAGGCCAATGGGACGACACCCAATCAATATAACTCAATTTACATCAAAATTCCCAAAGTTGTCAAAATCCGACTTTCGGTACGCTTGTCGAAAAATTACAAAAGTCACATATTCGGAACCCTCATCTCGATACGAGTCTAGGAATATAAAATTTACCAAAATCGGACTCCATTTGCCCACTCAAATCGGTGTTTTTCTTCAATTTAGGCCTAGGGCTCAAACCCACCTTTAATCTTTCATTTACAGGGATTTAACCAAGGATTTCATGTTAAAATGATGTAATTAAGCCACAAAACTTACCTCCAACGAAACCCCGATGATTTCCCAGCAATCTCCCGTCAATTTCTTCTCTTGGAACTCAAAAATGGAGGTTTTGGGTATTAAACCCGCGATTGGTCTGTTCTGAACTTAAACTCACTGCCAGAGACCCTTCTTCTACGCGTTCGCGACGCCTCTCACGCGTCCGCGAAGCTCTGCCCAAAATACCCTTCGCGAACGCGACATGCCATACACGTTCGCGAGGCACATTTTTATCAGCCCTCCGGAGATCCTTCTACGCGAACGCGGCCACGACCCACGCGAACGCGATGCCTAATGACTTCCCTCTACGCGAACGCGTCCTTCTCCCACGGGTTCGCGATGCTTCATGTCCTTTCCAATATGCGAACGCGATACCCCCCTCGCGAACTCGATGCCTGCTGAACTTGGCCTACGTGAACGCGGGCCGTGCCCTCGCGAACGCGAAGGCCAAATCACTGCCCAGTGATCTGCAGATTACAGCAGGTCTTTTCTTGCTTCCAAATGCCGGATGATGGTCCGGATTCATCCCGAGGCCCCCAGGACCCCAACGAAAACCACCAACATACCCCAAAACACGATATGAACTTGTTCCAATCATAAAAACACCATCCTAAACATCAAAATTACCAATTACTCACGGATTCAAGCCTAAATTTCTTCAAAACTTCCGAATTACACATTCTATCAAAAACCCGACCAAACGACGTCCGAATGACCGGAAATTTTGCGGACATATCCAAAATCACATAACGAAGCTACAGGAATTGTCAAAATTCCATCCCGACCCCCGGATCAAAATCTCACCTACCGTTGTATTTACGACATAACGGGGTGGTAATTCCCGTGACGACGGGCCGGGTCGTCACACGATCGCTCCCTTAAGTCACAAATCACCTCCCGGAACTAACCGAATCATCCGAATCCGATTTCGAGCCCTCTAACCAAATAGTCAACTCCGGGTTGACTTTCCTTATTCAAGTTCCTTCAAAAAGGCTATATGCCTCATTTTCAATCCAAATCACTCCTAAATCACCCGATAGACTCTAGCGCACTGGTATAAAAGCATAAAACATGTATTTACAACATAACGGGGTGGTAAGTCTCGTGACAACGGGCCGGGTCGTCATATTCTCCCCCTCTTAAGCAAACGCTCGTCCTCGAGCGGGTCGAGAAACATACCTGAAGTCTCAAACAAGTGAGGATATCTGCTCCACATCTCCCGCTCGATCTCCCAAGTGGCCTCCTCCACGGGTCGACCTCTCCACCGAACCTTAACCGATGCAATCTCCTTGGACCTCAATTTTCTCACCCGACGACCCAAAATAGCAATAGGCTCCACATCATAGGATAAATCACCATCAAGCTCAATGGTACTGAAGTCTAGTATATGAGACGGATCTCCAATGTACTTCCGGAGCATAGACACATGGAATACCGGATGAACGCTCTGGATAATCTGGGCGGCAAGGCTAACTTATATGCCACCTCTCCAACCCTCCTAAGTATCTCAAAAGGACCAATGTACCCGGGACTCAACTTTCCTTTATTCCCAAACCTCATAACACCCTTCATAGGTGAAACCTTCAACAATACTCCGTCACCAACCATGAAAGACAACTCTCGAACTCTACGGTCCGCATAACTCTTCCGACGAGACTGTGCTGTACGAAGCCTCTCCTGGATCAACTTTGCTCTATCCGGAGCATCCTGGACTAACTCAGTCCCTATCAATCTAACCTCACCAGGCTCAAACCATCCCACGGGGGATCTACACCGCCTGCCATACAATGCCTCATACGGGGCCATCTGAATACTCGACTGATAACTGTTGTTGTAGGCAAACTCAGCAAGTGGTAGGAACTCATTCCACAAACCACGAAAATCAATCACACAAGCTCGCAACATATCCTCCAAGATCTGAATAGTGCGCTCAGACTGCCCATATGTCTGGGGTGAAATGTTGTACTCAACTCAACCCGTGTACCCATCTCTCGCCGAAATGCTCTCCAAAACTGAGAAGTGAACTGAGTACCCCTGTCGGATATGATAGACACTGGAACTCCATGCAACCGAACAATCTCTCGAATAAAGATCGCTGCCAACCGCTCCGATGAGTAGGTAGTACTAACCGGAATGAAGTGAGTTGACTTGGTCAGTCTATCCACAATCACCCACACAGAATCAAACTTCCTCGCCGTCCGAGGGAGTCCAGTAACAAAGTCCATAGTGATCCTCTCCCATTTCCACTCGGGAATAACAATGCGCTGAAATACACCACCGGGCCTCTGGTGCTCGTACTTAACCTGCTGACAGTTGAGGCACCGTGCTACATGTCCGACAATGTCCATTTTCATCTTTCTCCACCAATAGTGCTGTTTCAAATCTTGATACATCTTCGCGGCTCCTGGATGGATAGAATACCGCGAGCTATGGGCCTCCTCCAGAATCAACTCACGAAGGCCATCAACATTGGGCACGCATATCCGGCCCTGCATCCTCAATACGCCATCATTATCAATGGTGACATCTCTAGCATCATCATACTGAACTCTGTCCCTCAGGACAGCCAAATGTGGATCATCATACTGGCGCTCACGAATATGATCATATAGAGATGACCGAGATACAACACAAGCCAATACCCTGCTGGGCTCCGAAATATCTAACCTCACTAGCCGATTGGCTAGCACCCGAACATCATAAGCAAATGGCCTCTCCTCAGCTGGAATATATGCCAAGCTCCCCATACTGACCGCCTTCCGGCTCAAAGCATCGGCCACCACATTGGCCTTCCCCGGATGATATAATATAGTAATGTCATAATCCTTCAACAACTCCAGCCATCTCCGCTGTCTCAAATTAAGGTCTTTCTGTTTGAACAAGTGCTGGAGACTACGGTGGTCGGTATACACCTCACAAGACACACCGTACAAATAGTGTCTCCAAATCTTCAATGCATGAACAATGGCGGCTAGCTCCAAATCATGAACAAGATAGTTCTTCTCATGTGGCTTCAACTGCCGAGAAGCATAAGCAATCACCTTACCTTCCTGCATCAACACACAACCTATCCCCACTCTCGAGGCATCACAATAAACGGTATATGAACCTGAAGCTGATGGCAATACTAACACTGGAGCTATGGTCAAAGCTGTCTTGAGCTTCTGAAAGCTCTCCTCGCACTCATCCGACCACACGAATGGTGCACCCTTCTGGGTCAATTTAGTCAATGAAGAAGCAATGGATGAAAATCCCTGAACAAACCGGCGATAATATCCCGCCAAACCAAGAAAACTCCCGATCTCTGTAGCTGAGGACGGTCTAGGCCAACTCTGCACCGCCTCTATCTTCTTAGGATCAACCTGAATACCATCACGAGACACCACATGTCCCAGAAATGTTACGGACTCGAGCCAAAACTCGCACTTGGAGAATTTAGCATATAGTTTCTCCTCCCTCAATCTCTGCAACACAATACTCAAATGCTGAGCATGCTCCTCCCGACTACGGGAGTAGACTAGAATGTCATCAATGAACACAATCACAAATGAATCCAAATAAGGCCTGAACACACTGTTCATCAGATGCATAAATGCTGCTGGGGCGTTGGTCAGCCCAAAAGACATCACAAGAAACTCATAATGACCATATCGGGTCCTGAATGTAGTCTTCATAATATCCGAGTCCCTGATCTTCAGCTGATGATAGCCTGAACGAAGATCGATCTTAGAAAACACCCTCGCACCCCGTAACTGATCAAACAAATCATTTATGCGCGGTAGAGGGTACTTGTTCTTCACTGTTACTTTGTTCAATTGCCTGTAATCAATACACATTCGCATGGAACCATCTTTCTTTTTTTACAAATAACACCGGCGCACCCCACGGAGACACACTAGGGCGGATGAAACCCTTATCCAGAAGCTCTTGAAGCTGCTCTTTCAGTTCTTTCAACTCAGCTGGTGCCATCCGATAAGGAGGAACGGATATGGGCCGAGTGCCCGGCACCAAGTCAATGCCAAAATCAATATCCCTGTCCGGCGGCATGCCCGGCAGGTCTGAGGGGAATACATCTGGGAAGTCCCTCAGAACAGGTACAGAATCAATGCTAGGAGACTCAGCTCCCACATCTCTCACAAAAGCTAAGTACGATAAACACCCTTTTTCATCCATCTTCTAAGCTTTTAAGAATGAAATAACACGGCTAGGGACGAAATCGATCGAACCCCGCCACTCAATCTGAGAAATACCAGGAATGCCCAACGTAACTGTCTTAGCATGATAGTCCAATATAGCATGGTACGGAGACAACCAGTCCATACCCAATATAACATCAAAGTCCACCATACCCAACAATAACAAATCTGCCTGGGTCTCCAGACCCCAATAGATATAACACAGGATCTATAGACATGATCCACAACAATCGTATCACCCACGGGAGTGGATACATGAACAGGTAAATCAAGACTACCACGAGTCGCACCCAAATGACGTGCAAAATAAGAGGACACGTAAGAATATGTGGACCCTGGATCAAATAGAACAGAGGCATCTCTGTGACAGACAGAAATGATACCTGTAATCACTGCATCGGAGGCAACTGCATCACGCCTGTCAGGAAGTGCATAGAACCGTGCCTGGCCTCCACCAGATCTCTCCTCGCCTCTAGGGCGACCACGAGAAAACTGACCTCCACCTCTACTAGCCTGAGATGGTGCTGAAGAGGAGGGCAGATCCCTCTGTTGAGTCTCGTCCCTACGGAGTCGAGGGCACTGTCTCCTCATGTGGCCAAACACACCACACTCATAACATGCACCTGGTGCTGGAGAAGGGGACTGAAGGGAACCCCTCGCCGCAGAAGAACCCTGGGCTGATGAAGTAGGTGCTGCACCCTGGGCTGGAAGGGCACTAAGCGATGACTGACCCTGCTGAAACCCCTGTCGACCACGACCATAAGAACCTCCGCTCTGCTCTGGGCGGCCTGAATGAGAAGGTCTAGATGAGCGACCTCTGCTCCGCTGGGAATGCCCTCTAGATGGAGCACCACTGAAACTGCCAGAACCACGAGGCCTCTTGGCCTCCCGCTCCTCTCTCTCTCGGCGACGATCCGCCTCAACGGAGCGTGCCATATCAGCAACCTGCTCAAACGATGATGACAGAACTCGCTCGCTGGTCATAAGAATACGGATAGAGTAGTTGAGGCCATCAATGAACCTCCTGATCCTCTCCCTCTCAGTGGGGATCATCCATGTGGCATGCCTAGCCAACTGAGTGAATCTAAGCTCATACTGAGTCACAGACATGTCGCCCTGAATCAACCACTCGAACCGGCGACGTAGCTCCTCGCGACGAGACCGAGGTACATATTTCTCTAGAAAGAGAGTAGAGAACTGCTGCCATGTGAGAGGTGCTGCTCCTGCAAGCCTACGCCTCTCAAACTCTTCCCACCAATCAAATGCGGGACCAGTGGACTGAAAGGTAGTAAATGAAACTCCGCTGGACTCAAGAATACCAGCCGTCCGCAACATCCTCCGACACTTGTCCAAGAAACCCCGGGCATCCTCGCCCTCAACGCCACCGAAATGGGGTGGCCGAAGTCTACCAAATCTCTCAAGACGACGTCGCTCGTCATCGGGCATAACTTCGAACCATATGCTCTGGAGCCGGAGCCGGAGGAATAACCGGTGCAACCACCGAGCGGGGACCGCCTCCGGCATCCGAAGTCCCCGAACAACCGGGTCGGTGTGCGAGCCGCAGGGGTCCGCTGACCACCCCTGACTGAGATGTCGCTGCGGTAGCGGTAGCTGAAACTACCGAGCCAAACCGGAACACACCGATAATATTTGAGCAAGAGTCTCCCGACGACCGGGAATAACAATAGATACGGTCCGGCCCCGAACCGGGGCCGCTGAGCATCAACCACCGGGGTCGCTCCCGAACCGGTACAACGGGCGGGTCAGCCGGCAGCCTCAGCCGCCCCACCTCTACCTCTAGCACGACCGCGCCCACGGCCTCTAACAGGTGGCAATGGAGGTCGTCCACCTCGTCCCGATGCTCGCGTTCTCGCCATCTGCGAGAGAATAGAATATGGAAGTTCAGTTCTCAGGACAACGAGATCGCACGACAGAGTTCAAGAAAAGTGAAGTTTTCCTAAAGGTTCGCAGCCTCCCGAGGATAAGTACAGGTGTTCCCGTACCGATCCACAAGACTCTACTAACCGGCTCAAGACTCATGAGGCCTAGTAAACCTAGGCTCTGATACCAACTTGTCACGACCCAAAATCTGGTCGTGATGGCGCCCAACATATTGCTAAGCCAGCCTGACCAATCAATATCAACAACGGAGCTAGAAGCTCTCTGTAGCCCATTTAAGCATATTAATTCACGAAATAACAGCGATACATATAACGAAAATGGGGAACCAAGTCCCATAATACATCAACTCCCATAGATCAAGGGTCAAGAGTCATGAGCCTCTACCGAACATGAGTGTATAAAGGTCTACAAGATACCAAGTGCGGAAAGAAAAGTCAATACAAAATCAAGACAGTAAGAAGGAATATCGGGTCATGCGGACTCTGCAGCTACCTCGATTATCCACAAACGTCGCCTCGCACAGCTACTGGATCACTGCTGAGAGGTACCTGGATCTGCACACAAGGTGCAGGGAGTAAATTGAGTACTGCCAGACTCAGTGGTAATAAACAAGGGTAAGACAGCGCAGATAAGAAATCCGCAATAAAGCACTATGTAAAGCCGTATTCAAATACCCTGTCACAGAATCAATATCAACTGTACCTGTACCAATAAGTACCAGCAAAACAGTATAACAGCTAGCAGATGTAGCTAAATGCAATGCAATGCATGATATGACCGCTACGGCGCGTAGCCCGATCCAATTTGGGTACCCGTGCTCACTGTGGGGGTTCAGACTCCGAAGGGGCTCCTACAGCCCAAGCACAATATCACTGCGGCGTGCAGTCCCATATGTACTGCTGCGGCGTGCAGCCCGATCCACTACTAGTCAGCTAATATGCAATCACAGCCTCGCAAGCTCAAAAGTAGTTTTGAAAACATCTTTTATCATTTTTCAGTTGAAAACAGAAATATCAAGTTCCAGAGATTTGGAAATAACATGATAACAGAAATAGCTGCGGACTAGTAGTAAACTAGCATGTCAATATGATAAGACAATGATAACGATCCTCGCGGAATCCAATAACTGGCTCATGGCCCACAAATATACTCAACCGCCCAAGAAGGGGGTTCCTCGGCTCAAGAGTGGCCGTTATCACAATATATTGTCACACCTCCCTTTTTTACTACCACGGCTCAAGAATAGCCAATGTCATAACACAGTATCAACAAGTCGGACTAAACCATAGTCCCCAATCACAATCGACCCCGCACTCACAAGAGAGTACGTGTCTCGCCGCTATACAGCGTCACAAAGTGGTATACCGGGGTTTCGAACCCGCTGGTTATCACCCACATCTATTACTCACCTCAATACGGCGCGACGACTACTCCGCAATGCCCTTGCCACGAGAATCAAGCTCCGCACGCGTAGAATCTGATCAAATACAATAGAAACACAACAAATTAGGCCAATGGGACGACACCCAATCAATATAACTCAATTTACATCAAAATTCCCAAAGTTGTCAAAACCCGACTTTCGGTACGCTTGTCGAAAAATTACAAAAGTCACATATTCGGAACCCTCATCTCGATACGAGTCTAGGCATATAAAATTTACCAAAATCGGACTCCATTTTCCCACTCAAATCAGTGTTTTTCTTCAATTTAGGCCTAGGGCTCAAACCCACCTTTAATCTTCCATTTACATAAATTTAACCAATGATTTCATGTTAAAATGATGTAATTAAGCCACAAAACTTACCTCCAACGAAACCCCGATGATTTCCCAGCAATCTCCCGTCAATTTCTTCTCTTGGAACTCAAAAATGGGGGTTTTGGGTATTAAACCCGCGACTGGTCTGTTCTGAACTTAAACTCTCTGCCAGAGACCCTTCTTCTACGCGTTCGCGACGCCTCTCACGCGTCCGCGAAGCTCTACCCAAAATACCCTTTGCGAACGCGACATGCCATACGCGTTCACGATGCACATTTTTATCAGCTCTCCGGAGATCCTTCTACGCGAACGCGGCCACGACCCACGCGAACGCGATGCCTAATGACTTCCCTCTACGCGAACGCGTCCTTCTCCCACGCGTTCGCGATGCTTCACGTCCTTGCCAATACGCGAACGCGATACCCCACTCACGAACGCGATGCCTGCTGAACTTGGCCTACGCGAACGCGGGCCATGCCCTCGCGAACGCGAAGGCCAAATCACTGCCCAGTGATCTGCAGATTACAGCAGGTCTTTTCTTGCTTCCAAATGCCGGATGATGGTCCGGATTCATCCCGAGGCCCCCGGGACCCCAACGAAAACCACCAGCATACCCCAAAATACGATACGAACTTGTTCCAATCATAAAAACACCATCCTAAACATCAAAATCACAAATTACCCACGGATTCAAGCCTAAATTTCTTCAAAACTTCCGAATTACACATTCTATCAAAAACCCGACCAAACGACGTCCGAATGACCCAAAATTTTGCAGGCATATCCAAAATCACCTAACGAAGCTACTGCAACTGTCGGAATTCCATTCCGACCCCCAGATCAAAATCTCACCTACCGTTCGGATTTCGCCAAAATTCAACCTTAGCCAATTCAAGCCTAAAACTACACCGGGCCTCCAAATTCAATTCCGATCGCTCCCCTAAGTCACAAATCACCTCCTGGAACTAACCGAATCCGATTCCGAGCCCTCTAACCAAATAGGCAACTCCGGGTTGACTTTCCTTATTCAAGTTCCTTCAAAAAGGCTATATGCCTCATTTTCAATCCAAATCACTCCTAAATCACCCGATAGACTCTAGCACTGGTATAAAAGCATAAAACATGTATTTACAACATAACGGGGTGGTAATTCTCGTGACAACGGGCCGGGTCGTCACATAATATTTATAATGTACGATGCATAATTTATATATACATAAAACCTTTATAGGAGACCTTTGTGTAAAAATTTCAACTCAAATTTGTAGACGCCATGCAAAGAAAATCAAGCCGTTTACAAATAATTGTTCTAGTTTTCTTTATAAATCATTGTTGTATATGGAAAACATAAATATGTAAGTTAGTTTGAATTATTATAAAAAGTTTTAGTAATTTTATATTTTAATTTATACAGGTATAATGTAATGCAACTATAATTCGGAAGAAATGTTTGTAAGTAGTTCATAAAAGTTTAGTCGTCATACAAATTTGATTTTAAATTAGGCGAAACAGATTATAAAATATTACTATACAGGAGAATTATATATAATTAACTAAATTGCGTAAAGTAATGTTTTTGGAAATATTTTATTATTCCTGATTAATTTTTATCTTGTTAAATGTGTTATTTGAAGGAATAAAGTAGTGTTATTCCATTATGTTTTGCATTTAATGTTAGACTCTTAAGAATCAAATATAATAAAATGATAGATAATGCTGCAAACAAAAACTAAACTTTCATTAATTATAAATTTAAAGGTAGTTATACAGACAGTTTTCCCACTTAGCTTCAAACTTAACAACATAAACCCAAAATGGTTAACTTGACCAAACTTCGTGATAAATGTTAGTTAATTAAATTGTAGCTAAAGGTTGGCCAAGTGAGTCTAACAAAATGATTCAAGCTTCCCAATCTAATAATTTAATTTTGTCTATAGAATCAATGAGATGATCTCGAGTAATTTGATATTTTGTACTTTGTTCGAATTTCTCTGAATTTGTGTTTATCTTTTTCCCTTCTTTTTGCCCTTTCATCTCTTAACTTATTTTGTATAGATGTTGTGATTTTCCTGATAACTTCAGCCTTTGAGTCTGATTTTTTGTACAAAAAAATGCTTGGACGGCGAAATCTTCTACGTTGGCCCAGTTTTCCCTTTGTATATATATTATTCAGACTTGAGTATTTGGTTTAGATATTATTATCTGATCATGTTTAGAGGCTCTAGACTCGTGACCTTATATCTTTGGGTGGTTATTCAGTTTAACTTTATTGTTGATAATAATATCCAGATAATTGATTTGAGCTTCATGCTCGGGATGAGAGTGTAAATGGTCGGGCTTGCCTAGCAGTTGTGTTGGGCGTCATCACGACCGGGATTGGGGTCGTGACAAGTTAAACCTACGCCATTCTCGATAAATTTTAGCAATTATTAACTAAAGTTAAGGAAAAAAATAATAAATACATGTTGAGTTATAGTAGAATTCATTCAGCTGCTTATTCTATTTCTCATTTATTTTAAATCTATGTATATTTAATGAAGTTACGGAAAAACTTAAAACTCACCACTGAAAGTTAATCCTCATTCGACAAATCTGATGGTTCATTGAACATCAGGCAACTAACTTTAGAATACAAAATATAAACCAATAATTATGTTATACTTTTTTTGTACCTCTAATACAAGGTGGTTATATAAATTGAATTTTTCCACTCCGTACCAGAGAATTTGTGCTTGAAAATTATTTTGCAAATCGACCGCTTATATAATATAATTTAGATTTTAGTTATTTAAGTATGGATACATGGATTACCGGTAGTGACGACGTTAATAACAGTATAACAATTATTCATGAACCTACCATTGTTAATCTGCAACCGTTTATACAATGGTTCTGTTTTCAGCTTACTTTAGTTGCCAAGTAAATGTGAAATAGAATAGCACATTAATTCGACATATATAAATAATACGGTTTACTACTGTTTGTTATTTGCTGTATTTGCTTTATTTTTATTCCATAGCATCAGTTAAGTTTTGAAGAACCATTGATTACAATCCTTCGATGGATGCTACTGTTGGTCGTACCTAACCAATCCGTAACCTCAAAGTTGTAGGTGTTTGAATAGCAAGACGTTCTTCAGGAATTAAGGAAGGAAAGAAGTAGCAAATATGTGAAATATACGGCTTAGTAAAAACAAAAATGGTGAAATTTCTTTTTCAGATCACAATCACACTTGTCCGACTGTTAAATAATTGTTATTTTGTTACAGTTTATGCAACAGTTAAATTTGGCTTTTCTCAATTTTTAAACACCCATGTTTGTTGTATTCATTTACTTGGAACCACAATAGAACAGCCATTACCTCTCTATTACTTTAATTTTATTCAATTCAAGAAGAACGCTGCAGAAACATTATATCAAAGCTGGTGTATACTGGGGGAAAGATAATGTCTATGTATGGTACTCGCATCCTTGCCATCTTGAGAGGTTTCCGTAACAGCACATTCTCTAAAACGCTTCTTTTAATAGCTTCATTTAAATTTCTTATGTGTCGAGCCTTTTTCTTTCCCCTTTTAAGTATAGATAGTTATCAGTGGTGAATTGAATGTCACAGCTGGATATCCAGGTGGAACAGTTGGCTCTGAAGCATCGACAAAACAAAAAGCAACAACAGAGGATCATTTTTTTCGTGGGAGGTGATGGCTCTTTCTTTTTTTATGCATTTCTTGCAGTGAGTATTCCATGCAACTCAATGCCTTTTGGATCAAAATTCTCCAAGCTCAGGATGACTTGGTTAGCTCCATGAAGGAAGCAGCAGCAAAGGAGCTCTTACATGTTAGCCATCACCACAACCATCATATCTATAATAAGTTTCTTCATGATCTTATTGTTCAGGTACTTTTGAGTAATAACCATTACCATGAGATTTTGTTCTTTGCTTTTACATTTTTTGAAACAAATTATCAAAAGTCAGAAAATTAGCGAGCTTATTTTATGAAAAGACAAGCTATTCATCAGATGATCATCAATATCTTCAGTTGATCTGTTGAGTTATTCATATTATCTGCACCATTGCATACCACATTATGAATTATTATTTAGTTCTGATCATATATATTGTATTTGACAATACGTTGATAAAATAAATTGTGAAAAGAAATTACATATTTAGTCCGCAGTAGTGGTTAAATTGCTAAGATTACAGGAAGCAAGGTTGCTTTTTCGGATACCAAGTAATCATTTGGTTAGCCTTACAAAGAATTTGTGTTTCTTCTGTTCTCTTCAAGTTAGATCCTTCAAGAACCAACTTGAATTTGTGTTTCTTCTGTTCTCTTCATTGTAATGCGATCTTTCTTTCCCTTTGCAAGTTCCTAGTTTCTTGTGCTATCGCCAAAAGGAGATACAATGATTAAAACTACAGTATTTGCAGTTTGTGTTGTCTATGGCCATTATGGGGCTTGACTTGTTAATAGGTCTAGGTGGCCTTTTGAACTGATATTGCTTCTTTCTTTGGGCATAAGATGTGGCCTATTCTTTGATTGCAGATTTTACTCACACTTAAAGATCCCTCTGTCCTGCTGCGTTGTCGAAACGATGATGTACACCTGGTAGAAGATGTATTGGATGCTACAAAGGAGGAGTATGCAGAGAAGGCAATGGTACACCCACCTGAAATCATAGTTCACAACATCCACCTGCCACCCACCCCATGTCATCATAATGCACATGGTCCTTCTTGGTAAGTTGCTTCAATTATCTATCTAAAATGATAAGTAGCTCCTCTTAGTAATGTAGTATTTCTTTATCCTGACAACTCTGGAGGAGTAGTATTGGCTTCTCGAGATGGTAAAATTGTGTGTGAGAACACACTTGATGCCAGAGTTGAAAGTTCTGTTTCTTTGTACAACATACTCCTTTTATCAATATGCTGCATATAGATAGCTTACTATAATAGCTCATATTTTAATCTATCATACCAGTGAATTATGTTTCCATTGATTGATCTTCTCAATTATGAGGTCCCAAATCTAGCTTGTCATTGACATTGGCCATCGTACATTAAATAGTGAAGCATTTTTAAACTGATCTTGCATTCAGGATTGTCTACTTATATGGTCAATGACACTGTTTTAGCTTTACTTTGATATTAGGCGTGTCATCGAGTTCAACGGACTATCTGCAAGTTGAGGCATGCAACTATACAATATAGATCTCTTCATCTGGAAAAACACAATATGCGAATCACACGAGCATGAGCAATAGTGTCGGGTTCATCAGGACGATTACCATCCCAACACCCATCCACAAAATAGTATAAGAAGCACGGACTGTAAGCAGAGTCCAAAAAACCAAAACGATCCACCTCAGATAAGAACAAATATGGTACCTGTAGTACTGCTACTGCTGAACAACGTTAGAGAAGAGCTGTTCTTAAACACGTGACTAATGTACTTCAGCAGAACTGTCACATGAATTGCATCAATGGCAGTAAATTTCTGGTTTTCTTTTTCTTTTTTATGCATTTATTGTAGTGAGTATTCCATGCAACTCAATGCCTCTCGGATCAAACTTCTCCAAGCTCAGGATGACATCGTTAGCTCCATGAAGGAAACAGCAAGCAAAGGAGCTCTTACATGTTAGCCATCACCACAACATACGTGTTGTTCTAGCAGGACTACCAGATTGTGCAAATTAATTGTGGCTATAGTCTGCGCATAGATACATGTAATATAAGAAAGATAGATCGTATAAGATAAAAAAAACGATGTAACAGGGAAATGTTCTGCTATCACTGAACATTATACTGACTTAACAGTTGATGAAATTTAAAGTAATACAAACTGTAACAACTAATGCCTATGTGTGTTTACCTCATTTGTCGTCTGATTACTATATTCATTGATAGTGTTGTTGCAGGGAACAATAGTAGGCCACAGTTTTGATGGAGCTTGAACATAAAGGGTTTGAGCAACCTGTTCAGGACAGAGTATAATACATTTTAACTTTCTGATGATTATGACAATTATAAAAATTATCGGAAAAAGAAAAATATACAACCAGCAATAAAGTAACTGAGCTAGATTATCATAAACTGAGCAACACATATGGTATCCCACAGAAAGATGAGCTAAAAATAGCATGACTTCAGAAGATTTCAAAAGTAAGAATTTATACCTTCTTATCTATATTTGTGCAGTAGACTGTCCTGGCAAACATCTCACGCTCATCCTCAAACTGCACATATATAAAATGTACACATAATGGAAAACTAAACACTTAATACCATGACCTTACTTCTATAACATGAGATAGAACGACAGATTTATTCTGCCACATCATCCATATACAATTTAACAGAACACAGATCTGGCATACCCTAGGAAGGAATGTTAGATTCACTGGTAGAATAGCAGTTTTTGAAGGTAGAACCTTCAAAGGAGAGAATCCTAATATCGTCCCGCAAAGGCTAAGTGCTGATCTTGCTGAGTCTGTTGGGATGATTCCATATGACAAGTTAGTTCAGAATGTTCAGCAGTCCTAAGAAAAACTTCAAGCCACTCCAACTTACATTCATCGGCGAATTTCACAAATGCAAAGCGAAGGCGTGAATGTGGATCACCATAAGCTCTGCAGTCAACGGCCTGCAGAGCAAATGAAGCCAAAATGAAAACAGCCAATATAACAAATACGAAGCCAAATTAAGTACAAAAATAAATAGATCTGCCGCACACTGTGATATGCCTTAAATAGTCTCAGAACAGTCCAATTCATATCAAAATGGCAAGTTGAGAATAATTCAACTATAACAAACAAGAATATAAGCATCGTGACTTTATCCAACCTTCACCAACAGATATAATATAAATGGTGGAATATGACAGTTTTTGCTGCTTGTGGTCATCGAACTGATTTTGGTTCTACTTGTATGCGACAGTTTTTCCTCTGTGGTATGCGGCAGTTTTATTATTGTACTGGTGTGCGGCAGTTTTTTCATTGAACTGATATGCGGAAGATAATGAAGCAAATAGTGGTATGCGACAGTTTTAACTGGGGCAGTTTACTTAATTTTACATTTATTGAATTTTAATTCCTCCAATTTAGGATTCCTGTCTGAATATGCCATGTGGATAGTATTTATGAATCCAAGTGGCTTAATGAGAGGTCAATATCCTTGGCTTTTAATAATATATAGATATAGATATATAGATAGATAGACTAGTAGTCATACCCGCGCGATGCGCGGTCAATATTAAAAAAAAATTAATTATATTAAATTATGATCAGACTTGTTTGATCCTATTAGATCATATTTCTTTAATAAAATGTAATTATCTTGTTTGTCAATACGATATACCAATAATGAAATCTCTATTAAATCAAAGGTTTTTGTATAGCGAGTGAATAAATTTTCTGTTGTGTTTTTCTTTATTATATTAAATAATATTTAGTATTCGCTTTTTTGTCTAATATATGAGAAGATATATAATATATTACTATTAAATATTTTTTATTTTAAAGTTTATTTTGTTGTTCTTAATAATATTATCAAAATTTTAGTGAATAAAATCTATGTTAAACTAATGGGACTTATACAGGCAGCGCAACATTTTTGTTAAATATTTTTCTGTATTATATCTTCCAATATTTAATACTATTAAATTGTTAATAGAAAGTTCATTAGCATATTACGTTATTTAAAAATTTTCTCTGGAGTTTTTTTTTTCAAATAATTTTAAAACTTCAACTTAAATTACACCCCAATTTTTTTGATTTTGTACCGGTTGTCCGAGTCTCTTCGAACCCCGACTAATCCCGGGGGTGCACAGGCCATCGGCAAAGAGTTTCCTGCAAGTGCACCACGATTAATTCAGGTTATACCCAGTCTGATGGCCCTCAGAAATTATTTGCACCCGGTGGGTTTCGAACTTGAGACCTAAAACTACTCCCCAATTTGAATAGGTAATTTACTATTTTTTAATTTTATTTTTATGTAAAAATTATTTTAAAACTCCAACTTGAAACTACTCCCCAACTTGAATGGGTAGTTTTTCTTCTCTTTTTTTCATTTTCTATAGCTTTGTTTTCTATTTTTTTTTAATTTTAAAATAATTTAAAAACTGCAACTCGAAACTACTCCCACCCAATTTGAATGGGTAGTTATTTTTCTATATATTTATATTTTTATTTTTTTATTATAGTTCATTACAAGATAACTATTTTTATTTTAAAACTCCAACTTTAAACTACTCCCCGATTTGAATGGGTAGTTTTTCTTCTTCTTTTTTTCGTTTTTTATAGATTTTTTTTGCTTTTTTATTTTAAAATAATTTAAAAACTCCAACTTGAAACTACTCTCACCAAATTTGAATGGGTAGTTATTTATTATATATTTATATTTTTTATTTTATATAGTTTTTTATTATAGTTAATTAATTATAAGATATCTATATTTATTAATATAATTAAAGTAACTAGCTAATTAATATATATATATATATATATTTAAAAAGAATAACCAATAAATAATTATTAAATAAATAACTATTTAATAACTAACTATGCCATGTAGCTTTTTCTAAAGATGTCACTTGACTTAAAGAGAAGGTTTTTTCTCTCATTTTAATAATATACATATTTTCTTCTCTTTTTTCGTTTTTTATAGACTTTTTTTTTATTTTTAATTTTAAAATAATTTAAAAACTACAACTTGAAACTACTGCCACCCAATTTGAATGGATAGTTACTTTTTTAATATTTATATACTTTTTTTTTATTATAGTTAATTATAAGGTATCTATTTTTATTTTAAAACTCCAACTTGAAACTACTCCCCGATATAAATAGGTAGTTTTTCTTCTTTCTTTTTTTGTTTATTTTAAAACTCCAACTTGAAACTACTTCCCGATTTGAATGTGTAGTTTTTCTTCTCTTTATTTTTATTTTTATAGATTTTTTTTTGCTTTTTTATTTTTAAATAATTTAAAAACTCCATCTTGGAACTACTCTCACCCAATTTGAATGGGTAGTTTTTTTTTATATTTTTATATTTTCATTTTTATATATTTTTTTATTATAGTTAATTAATTATAAGATATCTATATTTATTAATGTAATTAAAGTAAACAATTTATATATATATATATATATATATATATATATATATATATATATATATATATATATATATATATATATATATATATATGGTAGTTTTTTATTTTTGTTTTTAGAATATTCAAATTCAAAAAGAATAACCAATAATTAATTATTAACAAAATAACTAAATTTAATAACTAACTATGCCATGTGGCTTTTTCTGAAGCTGCCACGTGGCTTAATGAGAGGGCTTTTTCCTTGGCTTTTTGGGTAGTTATTTTTCTATATATTTATATTTTTATTTTTTTATTATAGTTCATTACAAGATAACTATTTTTATTTTAAAACTCCAACTTTAAACTACTCCCCGATTTGAATGGGTAGTTTTTCTTCTCTTTTTTTCGTTTTTTATAGATTTTTTTTGCTTTTTTATTTTAAAATAATTTAAAAACTCCAACTTGAAACTACTCTCACCAAATTTGAATGGGTAGTTATTTATTATATATTTATATTTTTTATTTTATATAGTTTTTTATTATAGTTAATTAATTATAAGATATCTATATTTATTAATATAATTAAAGTAACTAATTAATATATATATATATATATATATATATATATATATATATATATATATATATATATATATATATATATATATATATATATATATAACCAATAAATAATTATTAAATAAATAACTATTTAATAACTAACTATGCCATGTGGCTTTTTCTAAAGCTATCACTTGACTTAAAGAGAAGGTTTTTTTCTCTCATTTTAATAATATATAGATTTTCTTCTCTTTTTTCGTTTTTTATAGACTTTTTTTTTTGCTTTTTAATTTTAAAATAATTTAAAAACTGCAACTTTAAACTACTGCCACCCAATTTAAATGGGTAGTTACTTTTTTAATATTTATATATATATATTTTTTATTATAGTTAATTATAAGGTATTTATTTTTATTTTAAAACTCCAACTTGAAACTACTCCCCGATATAAATATGTAGTTTTTCTTCTCTTTTTTTGTTTATTTTAAAACTCCAACTTGAAACTACTTCCCGATTTGAATGTGTAGTTTTTCTTCTCTTTTTTTCATTTTTATAGATTTTTTTTTGCTTTTTTATTTTTAAATAATTTAAAAACTCCAACTTGGAACTACTCTCACCCAATTTGAATGGGTAGTTTTTTATTATTATATTTTTATATTTTCATTTTTTATATATTTTTTATTATAGTTAATTAATTATAAGATATCTATATTTATTAATGTAATTACAGTAATATATATATGGTAGTTTTTTATTTTTGTTTTAGAATATTCAAATTCAAAAAGAATAACCAATAATTAATTATAATAACCAATAATTAATTATTAACAAAATAACTAAATTTAATAACTAACTATGCCACGTGGCTTTTTCTGAAGCTGCCACGTGGCTTAATGTGAGGGTTTTTTCCTTGGCTTTTAATAATATATAGATAGATATATAGATTATTCTGATTTCTAATTGTCAAAACTTGATTATATGAATCATAAGTAATTATACTGCTTCAATTAAGCTCGTCGTAGACTTATAATTATGCAAAAACAATAAAAACTATCTAAAGGGAAAAAAAGATTCTCTCGCGATAATCTAAGGCCAGCTTAACTTTTTAAAAACAAATTCAAACACTCACAAAACAAAAATATATAATAAGTATATATGGTTCAGTACTATATCATATACGCAATGTCCAACCATACCTATTAAGTAAACATTAAGGCCCCGTTTGTTCATTAGTTTTGTCAAAATAAATTTAAAATTTATTTTCAAAATTTATCTGAGGCCATAAATTTTGGGCACCTTTTGGCAAAATACCAAATCCCAAATCCTAAAATCACCTTAATTGTTGATTTTGGGCCAAAATCCTAAAATTTTTGAATTATATACACGTATTTCCAAAATAAAGTTGGGAAATATTTTGAAAATGTATGTCCAAACATATTTTCATCTTCAAACTAAATTTTAACCAAATCAGATTTTTCAAAATAAATTTAAATTCTACGGCCAAACGCTAGCTAATAGTTAACTAAACAAAGATTACAAGGGTAATTAGACGACCTCATCTATTTAATTTGACTAGGGGTGTTTGGCTAAGCTTATAAGCTGGTTAAATTGGCTTATAAACACTTTTTGGCTTATCTACACGTTTAGTAAAATTAAAAATGCTTATAAGCCAAAAATAAGCCAAAAGCTATAAGTTGGTCTCCCCCAACTTATCAAATTTCAGCTTATAAGCACTTTAGGTTTGACCAATATATTTACTATTCTATCCCTAAAATACTTCTTTTCAAAACAAAACTCTTTGTATACCCAATTTTTTAGCTGTTTATTATTAATTTCAACACTCTTATCCAAACACGTAACTGTTTATTTTTGAGATAATACATAAAATACCCATCAAACTTGTCCGAAAAAATCATTTACACACCTAACCTTTACGGGCGACCTTTTACCCCACTATTCTAAACTTAAGTGAATTTAATACTCCTTCAAAAAACTGAACCAAGTCTTATGATGGATGTGTGTTACATGCACCATAAGTTCCCTATTTTCAGTTTTTTCATTTTTTTTAAATTTTAGTTTTTCAAAAACGAATATTTTATGTTAAAAAACAAAAAAACAAAAAAAAAATTATTTTTACAAATTTGTATTCCCAGTTTTTACAAAACAATTTTTTTAAAACTAAAAAAACAAAAATATATACTTTTTTAAAAAAGAAAGTATTTTGTTGACAATAATCTTTTTAGTTTTTAAAAACAAAAATATTTTGTTAAAAATGAAATTTATTTTTTCTGTTTTCAGAAAAAAAATCAGTTTATACAAAAAAAATCAGTTTTTACAAAAATAAAATATTTAAAAACATAAAAAAATAACATTTTTCAAAAACGAAAATACTTTGCTTGAATTTTTTTCTTCAGTTTTTGAAAAACAAAAATATTTTGTTAAAAAAACTATTTTTTAACAAAATTGTGAAAACTTGTTTTTTGTAAAATTTGAAAAAATAGTAAAAACGAAAAAAAAATAGTTTTAACAAAATATTTTTCATTTTTTAAAAACTAAATAAAATGTTTCCAACAAAATATTTATGGTTTTGAAAAATGTTTTTTTTTTCTTCGGTGTTTCAATTCTTTTTAAAGATTTATTTTGTGTAAAAACTGCAAAAATAAATTTCGTAAAACTAGAAAAAAAATTATTTTTAACATAATATATTCATGTTAAAAAAGAAAAAAATGAAAAGTAAAAGAGAAAAAAACAATATTAAGTTAATTAGTTATAATATCCTATTAAAAAGTGACACATGGACCTATAAATTAGTTTTAATTTTTTTTTTGCCTTCACGTGCAGCTGCTACGTTAACTACACATTTTGCGCAGAGGGGGTATTAAATTCACTTAAGTTTAGAAGAGTGTGGTAAAAGGTCGCCCGTAAAGTTTAGGTGTGTAAATGATTTTTTCGAACAAGTTTGATGGGTAATTTATGTATTATCTCTTTATTTTTTAAATCAACTTTAACACTTTTCAGTATCTATACTTATCAGCTATTCTAAATCAGCTAAGCCAAACGGGCTCTAGTCCTTAACGAAAGACTAATTATAACTTGGGCCATATGCTCTTTCTTAAATGATGAATCAAGCCCAATTGTTTTTCTTTGGGTATTTCTATTTTCTGTTCTGACATCCAACTTTTATTTCTGTGAGAAATTTATATTGTTTCCTCAAATCCAATTCGTGTAATTTCTAAAATTGATTCTTTAGATTCTACGGCGGAATCTTCTAGGTGAGATTCTCATTTTCGTTGAGCTTCTTTCATAAGCTGTAAAGACTCTTTAGTTAGTTTTATTTCTTTTTCAGTTTCAGAACACCCCCCCCACCCACCTCCCTCCCTCCCCCCCTTTTGGGGCCATTCTCTGGTAAATTTTTTAGCTTTTAGCTTCCGTGATTGTTCATTTACACTATGTAAACAGAATTTTTATTTTTTTATATACTTCTTTGCCTAATTTTGTGAAGTTTTTTGGCGAAAGAACTTATTTTTACCAAATTCTTGATCTTTTTTCTGCTGTCCCTTTTGTTGACCAATTTGGGTTGTTTATAGTTTTGTAGTTCTTGTAGTTTTTCAGATTCTTTTTGGTGGAGTAAAGTTCTAAGTTTTATTGGGTTTTCAGTATTTGTTTTTGTGCAGATAGTTTTGTGGGTCTGCAGTGTATGATTGAAGAGCCATAGCACAGTTGAATTAGGTTAGTGTAGATTTTGGAACTTATATTTGTTCATGAATTGTTTATTGTTGTAATTCCCTGTTGGGTTGGTTAATATATGCTTGCAGAATCTTAACTATGTTTATAATCAATGCATGTAGATTGTATAGATCCCCTACTTTATTGGTTTTGTTTGCTAGAAGTTTTTCATGATTTATGTCATCAAATATTTTCTTTTTTGGGGTACTTTTTGGGTTGGTTTCTTTTTGGGTGAGGAGAGGGGTAGGAGTGGGTATAACCTATCCGGGCTTTATCGCAACCCTCCTCCTTTATCTGGGCTTGAGATCGGCAATGTGAGAAAGCTCACACAGGCAGAATTTAGTATGGGTCTAACTGTCTAAGATAAGCTTAAATGGAACTACTTAGTTTGTGAGGATTCATATAGCCGAACCCAACTTGCTTGGTATCGCGGTGTAGTAGTTGTTGTTGTTGTTAAGATTTTGGTTTATTTGACGTGTTTTCTTATTTGTGGATTTCAGACTACTTCATATTGTTTCCTTCTCTTTGGTCATTTTATTAATTTGCTTTTGTTGCTGCTTCTTTTGACATTACCATATTCCTTTTTTGTTATTGTTGTGTATGTGCTTTCCTGAGCCAAGGGTCTATTGGAGACAAACTCTCTACTCCGACAAGAGTAGGGGTAAGGTTTGCGTACATGCTACTATCTACCCTGACCCCAACATGTGGGATTACATTGGATAACATTGGATATGTTGTTGTTGTTGTTTATGGGAATGAGTTAGAAGAGGGATGAGGGTGCTTGGGTGGAGTGGAAGGGTTAAACCAATAGTTAAAGCTTGCAACTTAATTAGGACAAGCTTGTTTATGGAAAATTCTAATAATTTGACATCAGTTATTAGAAATGTTTAGTTGAGTTGTCACGATGGATCTTTGGCAGCTCTTTGATATTGATTATCAACAATATAACAACTACGGCTCAATGCCAAGATAGATTGTTTCACATGTTTTAAATGATTTAAGAATATTTGGGATATTGCTGAAGTTTGAATTGCTTGCCTATTTGGAATTTCTTTTTATGGGACCAGTGAGACTAAGAGTACGGATTAAGTATAGCTCGTGTACTTGCATGTGTACGTGTGCTATCTATGTATAGTTTTTGTTATTCCAATCTTATAGTTTAAAATTATAGAGTAGCTATTTAACCCTACTTAGCATCTAATCATCTAGGTGCATGTTATAAGCCATTATGTGGTCATAGTCGAGATGGAATAGGTCATATTTGCAACTTCTATTTTTCATGCATTACTAGTGTAGGATTAAATAATAGTAACCTTTTTCCTTAGGTACAAATAATAGCTCCATATGGTGACATGCCATTCATCAGAGTTGGATCAACACACAAAATTTTACTTGGACAAGTGGACAACAGTAGGATATGCATTTTCGGTGAAACTTTGGAAGATTTTTGTGGCTCTATTTGCACCTGAAAATCAGACCTACTTAGTGTTAATTCGGTAAAGTGAATACTGCATAAAAATAGATGTTGCTATGCTACACTAGAATGCTCTTCATGCAGTTTAATTATAGTTTGCTATCTCTCTCTGGGAGTTCTGGGGTTTTCTCACTTGGAATTGTGAATTTATCCGTGTAAATGTGAAGAGATCTTCTAGGCATTTTATGATTTAGCCTAGCTACTTATGATAACTGGAAAGTTTCAAGTATCATAAAGGAAACCTTTTATTATTTGCACAATTACTGAAAGCTACTGGTATTAGTTATATTTTCATAGAAATTCTTCCTTTCCTCGTCATTATTTTACTTTTGAGAAGAATGGAGACCAGATAGAGTCAAAATAATTAGGTATTTGTAGTCATATCATAATTGAAACTTTTGATTGAAAATTTATTATAGATAGAAATGGAGGCCCTTGCAATTTTATAATCATACATGGATGATGGATTATCCTTCATTGCTGTGGAGTGTTTTTCATCATTGTTTGGGTTTGAAATACCATATATATCATTATTTAATACACGTAGAAATTTTTTTTGTCGTACATGGATTGTGATTCATTGCTGTGGATTGTTTTCATTCATTATTGTTTGGGCTCTTGATATATGAGATACAATATACATTATAAATATTTAATGCATGCCAAAAGTTTCCTTTATGGGTCTTTTCATATTTTCGGTCAAGCTTATAATTGTCAGGTCGGTAGAGGAAGTTCCATATTGGGAGTGTATAACGTTGCTATTTGAGAGCGTGACATCACTTTCAAGGGTCGCACTGATCTTACACCTAATCTAAGGATATTGCAGTAATAAAATGCCTACTTAGGGTGGGGATACCGGGAGCCAGAGATCTACTAGACGTAATCTACCTTTATTAAGCGGATTAGCTTTCCAGATTATGTATATATTTCACCTCCAGGAACAAAATGAACGGCAAGGAAGTTTCCCTTTTTAATGGTCAAGGGATTCTCAATTCTCATATTTTAAGCTCTAAATTTCTCATTTCTGTTTCCAATATTTTGGAAAGTTGTTACTGCTAATATTTTGGCAGCTGAGAGAGAGGATATTCATGTGAATTGTAGTTTGAAGGTGGGGCATGATTTTTTCACTGGATTTGTTTCCTTCTTCTGCTTCTAGAACATGGAGAATGCTATTGAAGTGCATGCTTTCCATTTTCAAGATAAAGTTAAAAGAAAGTTTATATGATTTATGTTTTGAATAGGAAGTAATAGTTACATTTGTTCAGCAAAATGATTTCAGAGTGGTTTCTCATTGATATGTAGAATGATGTGAGAGAAAGCGAGGTGGTTTCAGAACCTTCAGGTTTACGATTAATATGTAGTGTATTAAATATCATTCAGTAGAGTGATTTCACTAAGGTTTCTTATTGATATAAAGTATGATTTCATATTGTTCTATTTCCCTTTTCTTTGTTCCTCCCTAAATCTTCTCATTTGCTGTAGATATTAGAATGATTAGTTTGTTCACAAGGAGCTGTCGGGCTTTGATTTGGACCCATAACCACTAAACCATCCCTTAGCTTAAGCACATATATCAATTGGAGGCAGGGCGATTAGTTTGTTGCCTATGCTTGGAGGAGTTCTTTGTGATGGCAGAGTTAAAAGCTCTTGAGTCACTGATACCTGATTTTTGGATAGGTTGTGGGAACGAGTTGGGAAGAATTGAGTTTGATTAAGTTGGAGGAAATTTCCTATATTGGAGTTTAAGGTAGGAGAATGTGGGTCCTGTGCAGGTACTTTGGTGGATAAGTGTGTGTCAGCTTGAAGGTTCTTGGTCAACTGTTTACAGGACAAAGTAGGTTAGCGCGCGCCATTATTTCTTATTCCCATTGATACTAAGAGATTTTAGGCCTGTGTTGTTGCGTCTCGTGAAACTCTTTTTATCTCTCTCTCTCTTGGTTACTCATTTAAGGTGTATTGGCATCTGCGCTTTTAGTGGAAGTCGTTACTGTCTTCCATATTCAGTGTGTTTCAAGTGCTCGTTTTAATTAAGAGCAGCTGAGACTATGTATTCTGTAGTTTTGACTTCTTGTAAGCAATGAAGCACTTTCTCCAATTTAACTTCATAGTCGCAATCATGTGATGTCCATTTGAACTTGACATGTTTCGGGAGGATAGCTCTATAGATCTTGCATGAAGGTTTCTGCCAAGGATATACCTGCATTGGATTCGAGGTTTGATAGGATTAGGGTGTTTTCTTAAACATTTATGAGAAGCTTTTACAGTAGAAAAGAATTGCTTGAATCCATGAATCTAGTCATCTTAGTTTAAAACCGTCATTGAACAAGGTCATTCTGTTCCATTGCAGGTGCCATGTATAATCAGGAACATAATGTATCATGTCTTTGTTCATCTGAACTGCGTAATTCTTCTTGGTTTCCATTTGGGAATCTTTTTTTTTTTTTAGTATCTGTTTAGTATTTTATCTAATTTGTATGTATCATTATTTTCCATTTGGTAAGCTTATTATATTTAGCCTTTTAAAATATATGCCCCTGCTTTAATTAGTGGATGACACCTGAATAGTCAGTAATTTAAGGCTTTGATTCATTTCAAACTAAAGGATTCCATCTCTCTTTTTTCAGGTTACCAATTCCTCCGCCCACAGCTTTTACCATCTTAAGTGGTTTGTGCTACTCGTTGAAGTAAACATGAATCAACCCCATCAATATGGTGAAGATCAGGTAAGTTGCAAATTTCCTGTTAGTAATTGTACCACTAATTCCTAAACTATGTTTAATTTTAAGTTATGCACTCAGGATGAAGCCACTGTGATAGGTTTCGAAGTTCCAAGATCACCCGACGCAAGTTATAACAACGTGTATCCTGGGAACGAAGATGAAGGCCGGGAACCGCCAATGCTCCCATCACATCTCCACCATACCTTGTTAAACCACCAAGCGACTAGAGATCAATCTGCATCGCTCCCCTCGCCACAAAATGTGGTTCTAAACCATCTCTATATCGAGAACAGAGAAGCTCCGAGATCAGTTGTTGCGCTCGGGGTAACACATCGCTTTCGCTCGAAGTATGTTACTGTAGTGCTTTACAAACCAGTTCAAAGGAGAGGAAGTAGTAACAACGCCTAAAACACGTGATGGAAGCACCATCTTTGTTTGATTTGATGGAAACAATAGAGGTAAATACATACAATTGAGCAGCCGGAGAACATTTACTTCTACACAGCTGCCTGTAAAAGTAGGAAAAATTAGGATCTTGATCATCCTTGGACTTGAATAATTGAAATTAGAATTTGGTTGGTTTCAAAATATTTACTTGTAGTATGGGATTAGTCATGTTCTTCGGGTTAACTTGGATTAAGCAGAGTTTTATGGTTGTGCATTGCACTGTAGCACCAGATTGATGAAAATTGATACAGTGAAGTTTCTGATGAATACATATATATTCATTATGTATGATGCACTTTACAATTATGTAATCTTTGCATATTCTACAAAACTATTTGAGGTATCATATATGAAGAAAAAAGATGTTTATAATGGCTCAATAGACAAGTAGCTGCTGGTTTTCCCATTGGGGTTGTAAAGATGTTAATCTGCAACATGAAGTGATTGAGAGGAGCAATGCTTTGTTAAGTTCTCCAGCAGCTGCTCCTTTCTTGATTAGCAATATGATGTAATCCATGAAAAGAGAATCACATGGCAATGTAATAGGTCTGTCACTTGGCAGACCAAATTCTTCTTCAGACATTTCCAAAAGTTGCCTAATGGCCTCATTTTCCAGATAAGATAATGGAATCGCAAAGCGCCTTTGATCAGCTGTGTACACCACAAAATGTCCCTTCTCAACTATAGATGAAAATGTTGTACTGCAGTTTTCTGCATCATTGCCATTTCTCGGAAGTGAAATCCTCTTCCTTTGAATGGCTGCAAACTTCTGCCATTTCCTGGCCATCTTGATGAGCTTCTTAGCACTAAGCATTGTCTGACAGTTAACTAGATAAAATTGAAAACTTTGGAGGAAACTGATACTGCTTGTTTGGATGATGAGAAGTTTCATAAAAGAAGATTATTTATACTAGAGGCCTTAGATATGCTTTGAGTTGCAGCTGAAGCTTTTGCAACTATTCACAAAAGGCAAAACCATGTGGTGATGCCAGTTGGTAATGTTTGATATTGGGTCATTTAGATTGTGGATAAAGCTAGTTTGAATCATACATGATATGTTTCTCTCTGTCTTTTCTTTGGTAGAAAGAAGACATTTTTTGGGTCAAAATTCAATTCTTTTGGACAAGTTAGGAAGAGCTAATTAGGTTATGAAAAAAGGTGTAGGGCCTTTTGTTTCTCAAAATAATATGGTCTGATAAGCAACATTATCAAATGCTTGTCAGTCAGTATCAAGGCAATTCCATGTGTGCTGCATGTGGTATTGTTGTTCTAGTTGGACTTACCAAAAGCTTTCCCAATCTTTCACCAGTAATTATCAGGATGTCTTATGACATTATTTTTTATAAATACACATCCAATTTTAAATAAAAAAAAATTCTTTCTTTTCACTCTAATAGACAGATAAAATAATGAATTATTGGCTGCAGAAACTAGAATTATTTACAGCTCTCATCCCCTGCCCTATGTGGTTGTACATTGAACTGACTCATTATACAAAGTTCCTAAGTCATACCAATGTATATAATAAATTAGAACAATAATAACTACAATAACAAACCCAATGGAGTCCCACAAATGGGGTCTTGGTAGGGTAGTGCGTACGCATGCCTTACCTCTATCCTTGGGAGGTAAAGAGGTTGTTTCCGATAGACCCTCGGTTCAAGAAGATGAAAAGCAACAATATGAGAAGCGATATCAACTACAACGGCCAGAAAGATACTAACAGCTGTCTAAGAACCATAAGAAAGATACTAACTGCAGCTTCCTTTTCAATCTAGTTTTGATCAAGCATGAGATTTTGCTGCAGCTAGAGGGGAACATTTCTACTATTTCACTTGATTTACTCTTTTGAGTTAATTTTCATACCAGCAAGACTTGCGTATATCTGAAAGTTTTGATCGACAAAAATGACTATTTCAAAAATAACTGTATTCCTGTAAATAGTGTCAGATTAACATGAGAATCTAAAAGTACTTTATCATCAAATTGAAAGCTATAAATCTAAATCTGGCTAAATTCAGATAAAACTCTATTGCATTTGCATCTACATACTTTCCATTGCCTACTTTTCATCTGCTATACAATCTGTTTTGATCTATCATTTACTAAAGATAATGATCCTGACTCAATGAACAAGTAGCTGCTGGTTTCTCCATTCTTGGTTTAAAGAAGAAATTGAACAACAACATGAAGTAACTGAGAGGAGCAATGCTTTGCGAAGATCTCCAGCAGCTGCACCTTTCTTGATTATTGAAATGATGTATTCCATGAAGACTGAATCACAAGGTAATGTAATAGGGCCTCCACTTGGCATACCAAACTCTTCTTCAGAAATGTTTAATAGTTCCAAAATGACCTCATTTTCCAGATAAGCCAATGGAATCTCAAAGCGCCTTTGATCTGTTGTATACACTACAAACTGGCCTTTTCCGGCTGTAAAGGATGAAGATGTACTACAACTCTCTGCATCATTGCCATTTCTTGCAAGCGAAATCCTTTTCCTCTGCATGGACGCAAACTTCTGCCATCTCCTTGCCATCTTGATGAGTTTCTTAGCACTGAGCGTTGTTCTTTTCTCTGGAAGATTGGAAACAAGAAGTCTAGAGACCTCTGAAGGCTGAATGGATGATGTTGTGGTTGATGATGAAAAGGTTCATGGAAGGCAGATTATTTATACAATAGGCTTCAAGTTGGAGCTGAAGTTTTTGTGACTAACCAACCACCAAAGGCAAAGCCATGTGCTGATGCCTGTTGGCCATGGAAGATGATAAGTTTCTTCCTTTCTCCACTTTGGTCGACAATGAAATGTTATGAACTTATGATATTGACCCATTTTCTTTCAAGTGGTAGGTTATGTTTTGCTGATGAAAGGCAAAACCATGTGATGCTGCCTTCTTGGTCATGTAGATAGGGAACTTTTAAATTGCAACCATGGCTCGTTGTGCTAAACCACAAAATTGAAGTTACAGAGGGACAAAGAAGGATTAAGTTTGTTCCGGTTCTGGTTTTCTTTTGCCAGCATCTTATGGGGGCTTATCCACTCCAGTACCAGGTGTTGGTTACCTTAATCATAATGCAAAAGCAGGTGGTTGATATAAATAAGCATTCTTTTTATGACCAATAAGCCTTCATCAACAGGAATGAGATGAACTTTAGCGATTGGATAGTGAAAATGGTTTTATGCTGCTTTTTACATAACTTTCTTCTGAGTTTTTCATTAGGGGCGGGCATCGGTCGGTTCAGTTCGGTTTTGGAAATTATCGGTTTTGCCTATCGATTATCGGTTATTGATCCTTATCGGTTCGGTTATCGGTTTACCCGATAAGATAAAACTAAAATTAAAAGTGCTCAATTACTCAAACTGAATATCAAAAAATTGCTACTCCTCTAATCATAAATTCACATGAGTAGAGAAGACATCAAAACTGGCTGTTAGCAAACAGAAAACATAAATCAGAAGCAAACAAAGGCAAAAATCAGAAGCAAACAGAGGCAATAATCTTGAGCAAACAGAACAATTAACAAGAAGCAAACAAAAAATCTTGAGCCAAAACTTACACGATGCGATTGACGAGTGAGGGAGTGAGTCGACGTGACTGGCGGAGAACTAGTGAAGCTCAGGCACTGGCGTGGCGTCTGGCGGAGAACTGGTGGTGAGCTTGAAAGTTGAGGCTCAGGCGTCTGGCGTTACACGATGCGATTGACTGTTTGAAGTTGGAGGCTGCAGTGGAATACAATGAGAGAGACAAAGAGGGAATTGGTAAAATAAAACCCTAGTATATACTTAAGGGTAGATTAGTAAATTAGTTCATTCTTATTGGGTTATCGGTGTTTACCAATAACAAAAATGCAAACTGAGACCGAACCGATAATCCAATAATTTTTTTTTATCCCGTTACCGAACCGTTAACCCAATAACCCAATAAAGAATTAACGGTGCGGGTTATCGGTTTTACCCGATATATGCCCACCCCTATGTTTGAACCTTCTTGCTGCTTGCATATTTTCTAAAATTCATAACAGTGGTATCAGAGCCTCCATTGATCTTGACGGATATCTAAAGTAGTCAATAGTACAAAACTTGCCTCCTTTGAGCGAATCCTAACAATATATATAGGGTTTAGGTTTTACAATTTTTGTTTTTACACTTAAGTCCCTGAATTTTCCGCCTTCCACCGCGGTTTGACCGTGTTCGCGGTGGAACTGCGGTTGTTAATGCCTTCTGATTCTTCAAAACATCCGTAGGCCTGTTCTGGTTTTGCTGCAGTCGCGGTGGAACCGCGGTCAAACAATGCCACTGATTCTTTCGAGCTGTTTCAGCACAATTTCTTGATTTGTTCTACACATGGCCTTTTTCACCTTCTTTTGACTCCAAAATAGCTCTTTTAGCCTTCCTCAACTCTTGTGTACATATAATACACTAAAAACACTAATAAGAGCATTTTGTCATCATAAATATTATCAAAACAACATTAAAGTGTGATTATTTAGGGCATAAATATAGTCAAATTCACCTATTATCAACACCCCACACTTAAACCTTTGCTCGTCCTCGAGCAACTTTAATCACACTTTTACAACTTTAATCACACTTTTAGGCACATTTTATCAATGTCTCCCCCAAAATATGTCACACAAGCTATCATTCAAGATTAATCTAAGTAATGCACAATCTTTACTCAACTGCAAACTCAAATGCCAACACATCATTGCTTACTCTAATTATTATCACAGACTTGCAAACTTACCCTTATCTTCCTAAGTTACATTCCCTCACACAATCATACTGAGAGAAGTTCCCACACAATAGCAATTTATAATATGGAACTTATATATATAGAAAACATTTCACTCACTCTCAGCAAAGAGCATTTATATGTATACAGATACACCTTAGGCTTGCCCCAAGTGTAATACTCCACTAATCAAGTTATTTAATCAAAGATCAAGAGATCTTTAAGGGTTGTAATGTAGGCTATGGGACGTGTATGATACTTTTGGTTATAGTGACTAATCTCCCTAAGTATTTCCTTTTACACAAACTTCCCTTTAAGCTTTTTCGTTATGCTCCCCCTAACTATTCCTTCACCTTTTATTCACTTTTAATCCCCATTTTTCTTTTGGTGTAACTGGCTTTCTTGTTTACATATATACATCTCTATTTTTTTGATTACTTGTAAGCATTTACTGCACATTGCCAGTTCACCATTTTCTACCATTCATTCTTGATTTCTCTTTTTCAATTTCTGTTCACCCCACACTTTCACTTTTGCATATTCATTATAACTCAAGTGCTTCTAGGAGGTAAGGTACAACAATGTATAATATAAATTTTGTGAACATTATAGGGTTATCAAAGAACAGGCTTAAGGCTCAAAGGGGTTAACTAAGATATTATGTACAGATGAACACAATTTTTGATTTATGGGATTGCACAAAGGAATGCCTCTATCATCTCTATAACTAAATAACTTCTAATTTTGCTTTGCACACACACAGGGCAAGTTTTAGGTATCATGTATAAACATATAATGCAGGTAACAACTCACACACACTTAGTATGCAACTCATTCAGAATCAGATTCATCTACAGAGTCATATCAATGTTCAAGCAAGTTGTATTGTGTAATTTAAGGCATATCCTAGAATCTACAGTCAAGCTCAGATAATACACTCTCAAGTTCATTTTAGTTTTGCTAGTGTGCATACTTGGGGTTACATATTTACCTTTACTCTCTAATCCTAAAAAGAAAAATCTACCTAACCCGGTTCAATAAAAACCGTTGGAAAAGAACCGTGGCCAAAAGAAAAACCAAGGGGGAGGTGATACACTACCTAGAAAAAGAAAAGAAAAGAACAAAAATTCCTACATGGACTACTTCCCTCAAGAGTACTTTCCAAGTAGTCCGTCATCAGGAAGAGCTCTCTACTCATATTTTTGAATTTTTAAAATTTTTGATTTTTTTGTTTTTTTGTTCCGACTTAGACCCTTAAGAAACCCGTCGCCAAGTTTCCATCATTGGGCCAAGCAAGCTAATATACTATAACACTAAATCTACAATGTACAACATACAATACAGAATAAGTCTCCCACCCCACACTTAAAATCATGGCATGTCCTCATGTCATAATAATCAATGTAAAGCACAGAAGGGTAAGAAGACTTACCTATGACTCAAACTGAGTCGGAGACGGTGGCGGGGTCGACATTGCATGCTCGACCCAATGCTCTGAACCATGCCATGAAACAGTCTCAGACCTAGAATGCCTTTGAGACATCGTGTCCATGCGTGTGTGCAGGCCGTCCATAGAAGTGCATAAATCAGCAACTTCCTTCTCTAAAGACCTAAGCATAGGTCTTGTGGAATGGGACCGGGATAGGCCAGCTCCATAATGAGCTTGCCTAGAAGTACCTGCGGAGTCAGTGGACCTCCGGGACTGGACAACCGGGACAGGGTCATTATTGTCATCAATGTCAATGGGGTCGTTGCCTCTACCCACTCGAATAATAGAAGCTTTAAATAGTGCTTTTTGTCGAATCTCACCATCCGTAGGTAATACGGGCGTCTGGTGGGAAAGGCAAATAGTAGTGACCAAAGAAGGGAAATAGAATCCCTTGGATTTGAGGGGCCCCCTTAGTATCATCTCATCACAAATCAGTCGGGCATCGTCAAACTCCCGCTGGGTGACAAAGCACCAAGTCAATAATACCCGATTAAAGTTAACATCAGCGGTGTTGCTGGAGGGCAGAAAACGGTTACAGACAACCGTAAACCAACACTTGGCAAGATGTGTGAAACAGGTGGAGTTAAGAGTAATTTGGTCCTTGATCTAGAAAGGACGCCCACCTATACACAAGGCCTCTATCACAGTATTCCAAGTGATACCGGGCCTGTCATGGTAGTAATCCACATCACTGGTAAAAGCAGGCAGTCTCAAAGCTTGCCTAACACTAGGCACTTTGGCCCAAACACGCTTACCTCGCACGAAGACCTCCTTAGCCATGCCGTAGGTCGCATTTGCATAAAAATCCCTGACAAGCATCTTGTTGATGAGAGCAAGTTCATCAAATAAGAATTCCATGTCCCTGCATCGAATTTCCTCGTACATGTCAGGCTTTTCTACCCGTAGAGCCATCCTGTCAATTGAGATCTCCTGCAACCATGCCTTGGTAGTCTTGGCGTGAAAGTCATTTTCTGCCTCCTCGCACTCAAAACGAGACTCATCGTAGGCAGGACGCCTAGACGAGCTCGCAGCATACCTAGATCGCTTTGGAGCCATAATCCTGCACAGAAGAAGCATACAAATTTTTTCATTACATTAGTGCTTCGAATGGTTACTCAGACTTCACCATCCATTGACTACAAATGTACTTCTTTTAGTGCCATCATACCATGAACCTTAATTTGACCATATATTCCCAACAATTTCACCAACTCTAACCTAGTGCAATCCACACGTACTTCTTTTAGCATGCCAACATCACCCCACACATAATTACACCATCTTCAAATTTTACAACAACAATCAACCAAACCTAAGCATCACATCCCCTTAAATTTTGCAACACCATACATAACAACATAATTCGCCAAACCATGGCCCAACAACAAACTAATCAATCAACAACTAATTTGGGTCTCCAAGCCAGCATAACAAATTACAATACATAATGATGGAGACCCAACCAAGTTAATTATCAAAAAAAAAAATCCTAAAAATCAATTATACAATGAAGTTACTATATTAATGGGGCATATTAACATATTTTACACTAAGCCTAGGTAGGGTTTAAGCAAAAATTATAATTTTAACTATACTACACTAATTAAACTAACAAAAATTAAAAGAGAATAAAAAGAAAAAAAAACATACTTAAAGTAGAAGGAGAAGAATAGGAATAGCAAAGGATGTTAGGGGAGGAGTGGTGGAGGAAGAGGAAGAAATTTTGGGGGGGGGGGATTTTTAGAAAGAAGGAGGGGAAAAAATTAGAAAGAGGGAGAGAATTTGGGAGGGGTGGCAGCTGGGATATTGTAGAATGAGGGGGGAGGGGGGGAAAGGTTTTAGGTTAGGGTTATTAAAGAAGGGGGGGGGGAAGTAAAAAGAAATAAAAATTTTAAAATATACCTGGGCTGCACGCATTCCACCGCGGTCACGGTGGAACCGCGAGGCAGAAGATTCAGAAAGCGTCACCCACCACGGTTTGACTGCGATCGGGGTCCAACCGTGGTGGGTAAGGTTCAGAGGCAGCCTTCCACTGCGGTTTCACCGCGGTGAGAAGGCTCCTCTGAATTTTAAGACCGACAACAACATGTTTTTTTTATATAGACTAACTATAATGATTTACAATTACAACAATTTCGTGGGTTGCCTCCCACGTAACACCCGATTTAACATCGCGGCACGACTCAACTTAGCGCATTTTAAGATTCGCTCAACCTTTGAGGTTCATCCAGACGCAATTCAACCGTCTCATTGGCTTCATCCATGCCAACGTACAATTTCAACCGCTGTCCATTGACTCTAAAAGTGCGATAGCCATCTTCAGATTGTATTTCCACAGCGCCAGACTGTAACACTTCAACCACCCGGAATGGGCCAGACCATCTTGATTTCATTTTGCCCGAGAACAACCGCAATCTTGAGTTATAGAGTAGTACCTTGTCCTCGATTTTGAAGTTGCGCTCTATGATATGTTGGTCATGCAACTGCTTCATCCTCTCCTTGTATAATCATGTGCTCTCAAAAGCTAGATACCGAAACTCTTCCAACTCATATAATTCGGTGACTCTTGATTTACCCGCTTAATCCCAGCTGAGATTTAGTTGCTTGAGTGCCCAGCATGCTTTATGCTCCAATTCAACGGGTAGGTGACAAGCTTTTCCAAAAACCAATTTGTATGGTGAAATGCCGATTGGTGTCTTAAAAGCTGTCCTATATGCCCATAATGCATCATCGAGCTTTCTTGACCAGTCGGTCCTTGTGGCGTTCACTATTTTTGTCAATACACTCTTTATCTCCCCGTTGGATACCTCAACTTGCCCACTGGTCTGCGGGTGATATGGAGTAGACACCTTGTTCTTCACATCGTATTTTGCCAACAGTTTTGCAAATGCCCGATTATAGAAGTGAGTGCCCCCGTCGCTGATAATTGCCCTCGGTGTTCCAAAGCGAGTGAAAATGTTTTTCTTGAGAAATCCCACCACCACCTTAGCATCGTTGGTGGGTAATGCTACAGCTTCCACCTATTTGGACACATAATCTACATCAACAAGAATGTACTTATTTCTATAGGAGCTGAGAAAGGGACCCATGAAATCTATCCCCAGACGTCAAATACTTCCACCTGTTGGATTGGGTTTATGGGCATCCCGTGATGCCGGGAGATATTCCCGGTGCGTTGACATTCATTACACCCTTTTAGCCACTATTGTGCATCTTTAAATACCGTTGGCCAGTAGAATCCGGCCTCAAATATATGGGCTGCTGTTCGAACTCATCCGGAATGTCCACCATATGCTGAAGCATGACAAGCCTGCAAGACAGAAGATTGTTCGATCTCGGGGACGCATCTCCGGATCATATTATCAAGGCATATTCTGAACAAATAGGTCTGATCTAAATAGTACAGTTGGCTTTCATGAAAGAAACTTTTCCTCTAGACCGATGACAAGTCATGAGGAATAATACCACTGGCCAGATAGTTTGCATAATCTGCATACCATGGCACTTCGAAGAGAGTGGTAGCGAGCATCTGCTCGTCTGGAAAGGTTTCCAGAATTTCTCCACGCTCTTTAACAGTTTCAGCTCCTTTAAGTCGTGATAAGTGATCAGCGACTTGATTCTCAATGCCCTTACGATCACGGATTTCAAGATCGAACTCTTGCAGAAGCAGCCAGAGGCGGAGCTAGGATTTGAACCTTATGGGTTCGGGATTATAATCCTTTTAAGTTATTGGGTTCTAAATTAATAATTTATACGTATTCATTAAAATTTTTAATATAAATATAGGGTTTACGCAAAAGCTACTGGGTTCGGCCGAACCCACAACTAATATTGTGGCTCCGCCCATGGAAGCAGCACCCAACGAATTAGGCGTGGCTTAGAGTCCTTCCTTTCAATTAAATACCTCAGTGCTGCATGGTCAGTGTATACTATTACCTTCGAACCTATGAGATAGGACCTGAACTTGTCGAATGCAAACACTACCGCCAGCATTTCCTTCTCCGTCACAGTGTAATTTAGCTGTGCTCCACTCAGTGTTCTACTAGCATAGTAGATTGGATGCATCAGCTTGTCCTTCCGCTGGCCCAGCACTTCCCCCACTGCATAGTCACTTGCATCACACATGAGCTCAAATCGTTGCTCCCAGTTGAGGGCAATAATGATTGGTGTTGTGACCAGCCTCTTCTTCATCTCCTCAAATGCAGTTCTGCAATCATCAGAAAATACAAAAGGGTGATCTTTTTCAAGTAACTTACAGAGGGGATTGGCAATTTTGGAGAAGTCTTTAATGAACCTCCGGTAAAAACCGGCATGTCCAAGAAAGCTTCTAATGGCTTTGACAGACGTTGGTGGAGGCATCTTTGCAATGACATCAACTTTGGCTCGGTCTACCTCAATACCCTTGCTCGAAACCCAGTGCCCCAAGACTATTCCTTCTTGTACCATGAAATGGCCCTTTTCCCAATTTAGCACCAAGTTGGTCTCAATACATCGTTTCATTACTCTTGTCAGATTGACAAGGCATTCATCGAACGAATTCCCTACCACTGAGAAATCATCCATGAACACCTCCATGATATCTTCCACCATGTCAGTGAATATAGCCATCATGCACCTTTGGAATGTGGCAGGTGCATTGCATAGTCCGAATGGCATCCTCCTAAAGGAAAAAATGCCATATGGGCATGTGAAGGAGGTCTTCTCTCTATCCTCGAGGGCTATGGAAATTTGATTGTACCCCGAGTACCCATCCAGGAAGCAAAAATGTGACCTCCCTGCCAACCTGTCGAGCATCTGGTCAATGAAGGGAAGTGGGAAGTGGTCTTTACGGGTGGCTAGATTCAGCTTTCTGTAGTCCATGCATATCCTCCAGCCGGTGACGGTTCTTGTTGAGATTAATTCATTGTTTTCATTTTGCACAACCGTCATGCCACCCTTCTTTGGCATACATTGAACTGGGCTAACCCATCTACTATCAGAGATTGGGAAAATAATTCCCGCGTCTAGTCACTTTATCACTTCCTTCTTCACCACTTCCTTCATATTCGGGTTCAACCTTCTTTGATGTTCCCTGGAAGGTTTATGCCCCTCTTCCAGGAGAATCTTATGCATGCAGTAAGCGGGGTTGATCCCCTTTATGTCTACCATGGTCCAACCAATGGCAATTTTACATTCCTTGAGTACCTGTATCAGCTGTTGAGCCTGCACATCTAGCAAACCAGATGAGATAATAACACATAAAGTGGAGTTAGGGCCCAGAAATTCATACCTGAGATGAGCTGGTAATGGCTTAAGTTCCAGCTTTGGTGGCTCCTCAATGGATGGTTTTGCTTGATGGGTCTATCTCTTTTCTAAGTGTAGAGGTTCAAACTCTAACTCTCTATCCCAAAACCCCTTGCCTTCTAGTGCTAACACCCACTCCGCCAGACTTTCACCATTTACCTTCTCTAAGTTCATTAGGCATGCCAGAAGTGGATCTTCAGGTGTCAACTCTACATCGTCTATCTGCACTATCACATCTACTACATCAATGAGAGAGCAATTCACGAACTCACTAGGGCGCCTCATAGATATTTGTACATTGAATATGATCTCCTCATCATTTAGCCTCATCTTGAGCTCCCCAGTATAACAATCAACCAATGCTCTCCCCGTGGCTAGGAATGGTCTTCCTAAGATTATAGGAATCTCCTCATCCACCTTGCAGTCCAGAATCACAAAATCAGCAGGAAACACAAACTTCCCCATTTGGATAAGCACATCATCTAATATCCCGAATGGACGCTTAACCGTCATATCAGCAAGCTATAATAACATAGAAGTAGGCCTGGCTCTCCCGATGCCCAGCCTCTTATAAATCACCAAGGGCATAAGATTTATGCTAGCCCCCAAATCACACAATGCCTTAGCAAAGGCAAAGTTTCCTATAGTGCACGGAATAGTAAAGCTATCTGGGTCAGATAACTTCTCAGCTATGGGTCTAGATACCACTGCACTACATGTCTGAGTAAGAGTCACGGTGGCCAAGTCTTGGAAATCAAATTTCCGCGACATCATGTCTTTCATCATCTTAGCATACCCAGGCATCTCTTTCAAAGCTTCAATTAAGGGGATATTTACCTGGATTTGCTTGAGCATTTCGAAGAATTTCTTGTATGGGGCTTGGCCAACCTTTGAGAAAATGGGGCTGGATGTCTCTTCTTCCCAATCACTTGTTACGGAAGTTACTGCCCCGTTTTTCCCGTATTATGCTCCTATATGTTTCATTATATATGTTTGGAGAATTTGAAGTAATTCAGATAGAGTTCGGTTAGAAATGAGACAATTAGTCTCTTTATGAGAAGGTTAGTTTGAAAAAGTTAATCGAATGTTGACTTATGAGTTAGTGAATAAGTGTGTGTCTACTTGAAGGTTCTTGGTCAACTGTTTACAGGACAAAGTAGGTTAGCGCGCGCCATTATTTCTTATTCCCATTGATACTAAGAGATTTTAGGCCTGTGTTGTTGCATCTCGCGAAACTCTTTTTATCTCTCTCTCTTGGTTACTCATTTAGGGTGTATTGGTATCTGCGCTTTTAGTGCAAGTCGTTACTTTCTTCCATATTCAGTGTGTTTCAAGTGCTCGTTTTAATTAAGAGCAGCTGAGACTATGTATTCTGTAGTTTTGACTTCTTGTAAGCAATGAAGCACTTTCTCCAATTTAACTTCATAGTCGCAATCATGTGATGTCCATTTGAACTTGACATGTTTCGGGAGGATAGCTCTATAGATCTTGCATGAAGGTTTCTGCCAAGGATATACCTGCATTGGATTCGAGGTTTGATAGGATTAGGGTGTTTTCTTAAACATTTATGAGAAGCTTTTACAGTAAAAAAGAATTGCTTGAATCCATGAATCTAGTCATCTTAGTTTAAAATTGTTGCGGAAGCCAAATGTATATAGTGTGAATGAGTCACAATTACTATACCAAAAATTATGGCAGCCACCAAATAATAAATAAGACAATAAAGCAACAATATAAAGAACACCAGAATTTACGAGGTTCGGCTAATTTTGCCTACTCCTCGGACACAACCTATATTTTATTCCACTCCAAATACAAGTGAAATAATACTAAAGAGAGAAGATACAAATGCCTTAAGAAGATAAGAAGGCAAATGAGATGTGTGTTTAAATCCTAAACATTAGGCCTTCTTTTATAGGGGGAATCCTCCCCCAATACAAGTTTCTACCGATGTGGGAGATTGGTTTTTGCCAATTTCAACAAATCTCCACCTTGGCAAAACTTCCACATCTTCAATTTTCTCTCTATTACAAATTTTGGTTGTGTCTTCATCTTCAATCTTCAGTGTTCAACAATGTTGATCAAATCCAAACAATGTTAAAACTTGATCGCAGTCACCACCTTTGTCAACATATCAGCAGGATTCTCCGTAGTATGAATTTTCTTCACCGTGACTCCACCTTCTTCTATGATTTCTCGTACGAAGTGATACCGAACATCAATGTGCTTCGTCCTTGCATGATAAACTTGGTTCTTCGCTAATTGAATAACACTTTGACTATCACAAAAAATTGTGATACCTTTTTGTTCAACACCAAGCCCCTTTAGCAATCCTTGAAGCCAAATTGCCTCCTTCACAGCCTCTGTAATAGCCATGTACTCTGACTCTGTTGTAGACAAAGCAACTGTTGACTACAAAGTAGACTTTCAACTAACTGGTGCCTTTGCAAAAGTAAACACATAACCAGTAGTTGATCTTCATTTGTCGAGATCACCCGCAAAATCTGAGTCACAATATCCAACTACAGACTGATTGCCTTCCTGCTAAAAAACTAACCCGACATCTACAGTATTATGAATATACTATAGAATCCACTTCACAGCTTGCCAATATTCATTTCCTCGATTGTGCATATATCTTCTAATAACTCAAACAGCTTGTGAAATGTCAGGTCTCGTACGGACCATTGCATACATCAAGCTACCAACAACATTTGCGTATGGTACCTTTGACATATACTCTCGTTCAACTTCATCCAATGGTGACATAGTAGTACTTAGCTTAAAATGGGGAGCAAGTGGAGTACTAACTGGCTTAGTCTTGTCATCTATGCCAAAACGTTGTAGTACTCTCTTCAAATATTCTTTCTGAGATAAATAGAGTTTCTTTGAACGTCTATCCCTTATTATCTCCATGCCAAGAATTTTCTTCGCCTCACCCAGATCCTTCATCTCGAACTCCTTCTTCAGTTGAATCTTCAACTTATCAATTTTTTCTGAATTCTTGGAAGCTATCATCATATCATCAACATATAGGAGAAGATATATAAAGTAACCATCTTTAAGCCTGCGCAAATACACACAATGATCGTATTTACTTCTCTTGTACCCTTGGTGCAACATAAACTTGTCAAATCGCTTGTACCATTGTCTAGAAGATTCTTTCAACCCGTACAATGATTTTTCAAGTTTGCACACCATATTTTCCTTACCAGCAACTTTGAATCCTTCTGGCTGAGTCATATAGATTTCCTCCTCCAAGTTTCCATGTAAAAACGCAGTTTTTACATCCATCTGAACTAGTTCCAAATCCAATTGTGCTACCAAAGCCAACATAATTCGAATGGAGGAATGTTTTACAACTGGAGAAAATACTTCATTGTAATCAATTCCCTCCTTTTGAGCATATCCTTTGGCCACCAATCTTGCTTTGTAGCGAACATCTACTTGGTTAGGAAATCCTTCCTTCTTTGCAAATACCTATTTGCACCCAATTGCTTTCTTTCCCTTCGGGAGATTGGCCAATCTCCATGTATGATTACGATGAAGGGACTGTAATTCATCATTCATGGAAATCCTCCACTTATCTTCTTCTGAACTTTGGACTGCATCTTTATAAGTGGTGGGAACATCATCAGCTGCAATTGTGGTTGCACAAGCAACTGTCTCTATGAGACGAACAGGTTTCGTTACTTTCCTTTTTGGCCTGCTGGTTGCTATTGATTCAAGTTGTTGTTGAGGTTCCTGTGTTGGAATCTCCTCTACTGGCTCTGCTCCGAGAGGATAATCTTCATTTGTTTCCTCCTCTGCTTCTTGTGTAGGAAAAATAAATTTTCCCTCAAACTCCACCTGCTTAGAAGCACCATCATCTTGTTTGGTATCTTCATTTTGTTACCTTGTTTACCATAGAAGATTTATCGAATGTAACATCCCTCCTGAATATTACTTTCTTTGTCATAGGACACCATAAGCGATGTCCTTTGACTCCAAAAGTAATCCCCATAAAAATAGCCTTCTTTGCCCTTGGATCCAATTTTGACTCCGTCACATGATAATATGCAGTTGAGCCAAATACGTGCAAAGAGTCATAATCTACAGCAGGCTTTCCATACCATGTTTCAAATGGTGTCTTGCCATCAATAGCAGCAGATGGTAAGCGATTAATGAGGTGGCATGCATGTGTAATTGCCTCAGCCCAAAATTCTTTGCCCAAGCCAGCATTGGACAACATACACCGAACCTTCTCTAGAAAGGTCCGGTTCATGCGTTCTGCCAATCCATTATGTTGTTGTGTATGTCTGACAGTGAAGTGTCGGACGATGCCATCATTTTCACAAACCTTATTGAAATGATCATTTTTGTATTCACCTCCATTGTCTGTGCGAATACACTTGATCCTCCTGCCCGTTTGATTCTCCACCATCGTCTTCCATTTGAGAAAAATTTCCAGCACTTCATCTTTGCTCTTCATTGCATACACCCATACTCTTTGGGAAAAATCATCAACAAAGGTTACAAAATAGTGCTTCCCACCCAATGAAGGTGTTTTGGAAGGACCCCAAACATCAGAGTGTACATAATCCAAAATGCCTTTAGTATTATGGATTGCTGTACCAAATTTAACCCTTGTCTGTTTCCCTTTGACACAATGCTCGCAAAACTCCAAATTGCAAGCCTTTACCCCTTTCAACAATCCTTGATCGGATAGAGTTTTGAAGGATTTACCTCCAGCATGTCCCAAGCGCATGTGCCATAGCCTCGTTGCTTCTGCCTCTTTGTTGTCACTGGACGTTACTGTCGCTGTCCCAATAACTGTACAACCAAGATAACGGTACATGTCATTGTTTTTCCGATTGGCCTTCATTACCACTAGTGCACCGGAGCATACTCTCATCACTCCATTTTCTGCAATAATTTTGAACCCTTTTGATTCCAGGGCTCCCACGGAGATGAGATTTTTCTTCAAACCCGGTACATATCGAACATCCTGTTAATGTTCTGATCATTCCATCATGGTTCCTCAATCATATTGAACCAATTCCATATGAGGCAAGAGGGTTGTTATCCGCTGTTTGGACGACTCCATATTCTCCTTCTTGAAAGTCCACAAACCAATCCCTGTTGGGACACATATGATAGCTACAAGCCGAGTCCATCAACCATATGTCCGATGACGTTGACGGCTCAGTTGTAACTAATGAGAAATCCGAATCATCACAATCAGCTACATTTGAATCTATAATGGCCTTTCCATTGTTATGTTTGGCCTTATTATTCAACTTCGGACAGTCTTTCTTCTAGTGCCCCTTTTCTCGACAAAAGGCACATTCATCTTTGCTGGGTTTAGATCTTGACTTAGATCTTCCTTTCCTTATCCTCGTTTGATTTTGAGGACGACCCCTCACGAATAGTGCTTCTCCTTCTCCGCCCTTCTGTTTTTCTCGCTTTCTTTGTTCATAGCTGTACAAAGCCGAACAAACTTCTCTGAGAGAAACTTCGTCATTTCCATGGAGTAGAGTAGTTTCAAGGTGCTCGTACTCGTCAGGAAGTAACGCCAACAACATCAAGGCCAAGTCACCATCATCATAAGTTGTATCCATATTTTGCAAATCCGTGACCAACTTGTTGAAACTGGTGATATGTTCATTCATCGTGGTACCAGGAACATAAGTGAAGTGAAACAGTCTCTTCTTCATGTACAATTTATTTTGACTGTTTTTCTTCAAAAATTTATCCTCTAGTGCTTTCCATAATTTACTTGCAGAAGTTTCCTTTGTGTATGGATATTTCTGCTCTCTAGCAAGGTAGGATCGAATGGTACCGCAAGCAACACGGTTGATAATTCTCCAATCTTCTTCTCCGATACCATCTGGTCTCTTTTCTTCAATAGCAAGATCTAGCCCTTGTTGAAAAAGGACATCTAGAACCTCGCCTTGCCACATCCCAAAATGTCCGGACCCGTAAAACATTTCTACCGCAAATTTCGCATTTGACACAATTCTTGTCATAAGCGAAGATACCAATGATGATGTATTGCTGACACTTGATGTAGATTCTTCTTGTTTATTGTCTCCCATCTTTGACACAAATATTATTTAATAGCTGACGACACAAATCAAGATTATTTCCTTTCTGATGTGGAAGATCGGACTAAGCTGCAACCACAGAGCATACCGAGACAGAACCTTGACTCAGTTACCAAGATAAATCTTTTCTGATGTGGAAGATCAGACTACGCTGCAACCACAGAGCATACCGAGATAATACCTTGGCTCTGATACCAATTGTTGCGGAAGCCAAATGTATATAGTGTGAATGAGTCACAACTACTATACCAAAAATTATAGTAGCCACCAAATAATAAATAAGACAATAAAGCAATAATATAAAGAACACCAGAATTTACGAGGTTCGGCTAATTTTGCCTACTCCTCGGACACAACCAATATTTTATTCCACTCCAAATACAAGTGAAATAATACTAAAGGATTCCATCTCTCTTTTTTCAGGTTACAAATTCCTCCGCGCATAGCTTTTACTATCTTAAGTGGTTTGTGCTACTCGTTGAAGTAAACATGAATCAACCTCATCAATATGGTGAAGATCAGGTAAGTTGCAAATTTCCTGTTAGTAATTGTACCACTAATTCCTAAACTATGTATAATTTTAAGTTATGCACCCAGGATGAAGCCACTGTGATAGGTTTCGAAGTTCCAAGATCACCCGACGCAAGTTATAACAACGTGTATCCTGGGAACGAAGATGAAGGCCGGGAACCGCCAATGCTCCCGTCACATCTGCACCATACCTTGTTAAACCACCAAGCGACTAGAGATCAATCTGCATCGCTCCCCTCGCCACAAAATGTGGTTCTAAACCATCTCTATTTCGAGAACAGAGAAGCTCCGAGATCAGTTGTTGCGCTCGGGGTAACACATCGCTTTCGCTCGAAGTATGTTACTGTAGTGCTTTACAAACCAGTTCAAAGGAGAGGAAGTAGTAACAACGCCTAAAACACGTGATGGAAGCACCATCTTTGTTTGATTTGATGGAAACAATAGAGGTAAATACACACAATTGAGCAGCCGGAGAACATTTACTTCTACACAGCTGCCTGTAAAAGTAGGAAAAATTAGGATCTTGATCATCCTTGGACTTGAATAATTGAAATTAGAATTTGGTTGGTTTCAAAATATTTACTTGTAGTATGGGATTAGTCATGTTCTTCGGGTTAACTTGGATTAAGCAGAGTTTTATGGTTGTGCATTGCACTGTAGCACCAGATTGATGAAAATTGAAACAGTGAAGTTTCTGATGAATACATATATATTCATTATGTATGATGCACTTTACAATTATGTAATCTTTGCATATTCTACAAAACTATTTGAGGTATCATATATGAAGAAAAAAGATGTTTATAATGGCTCAATAGACAAGTAGCTGCTGGTTTTCCCATTGGGGTTGTAAAGATGTTAATCTGCAACATGAAGTGATTGAGAGGAGCAATGCTTTGTTAAGTTCTCCAGCAGCTGCTCCTTTCTTGATTAGCAATATGATGTAATCCATGAAAAGAGAATCACATGGCAATGTAATAGGTCTGTCACTTGGCAGCCCAAATTCTTCTTCAGACATTTCCAAAAGTTGCCTAATGGCCTCATTTTCCAGATAAGATAATGGAATCGCAAAGCGCCTTTGATCAGCTGTGTACACCACAAAATGTCCCTTCTCAACTATAGATGAAAATGTTGTACTGCAGTTTTCGGCATCATTGCCATTTCTCGGAAGTGAAATCCTCTTCCTTTGAATGGCTGCAAACTTCTGCCATTTCCTGGCCATCTTGATGAGTTTCTTAGCACTAAGCATTGTCTGACAGTTAACTAGATAAAATTGAAAACTTTGGAGGAAACTGATACTGCTTGTTTGGATGATGAGAAGTTTCATAAAAGAAGATTATTTATACTAGAGGCCTTAGATATGCTTTGAGTTGCAGCTGAAGCTTTTGCAACTATTCACAAAAGGCAAAACCATGTGGTGATGCCAGTTGGTAATGTTTGATATTGGGTCATTTAGATTGTGGATAAAGCTAGTTTGAATCATACATGATATGTTTCTCTCTGTCTTTTCTTTGGTAGAAAGAAGACATTTTTTTGGTCAAAATTCAATTCTTTTGGACAAGTTAGGAAGAGCTAATTAGGTTATGAAAAAAGGTGTAGGGCCTTTTGTTTCTCAAAATAATATGGTCTGATAAGCAACATTATCAAATGCTTGTCAGTCAGTATGAAGGCAATTCCATGTGTGCTGCATGTGGTATTGTTGTTCTAGTTGGACTTACCAAAAGCTTTCCCAATCTTTGTCAGGATGTCTTATGACATTATTTTTTATAAATACACATCCAATTTTAAATAAAAAAAAATTCTTTCTTTTCACTCTAATAGACAGATAAAATAATGAATTATTGGCTGCAGAAACTAGAATTATTTACAGCTCTCATCCCCTGCCCTATGTGGTTGTACATTGAACTGACTCATTATACAAAGTTCCTAAGTCATACCAATGTATATAATAAATTAGAACAATAATAACTACAATAACAAACCCAATGGAATCCCACAGATGGGGTCTTGATAGGGTAGTGCGTACGCATGCCTTACCCCTATCCTTGTGAGGTAAAGAGGTTGTTTCCGATAGACCCTCGGTTCAAGAAGATGAAAAGCAAAAATATGAGAAGCGATATCAACTACAACGGCCAGAAAGATACTAACAGCCGTCTAAGAACCAGAAAAATAGGTGGAAGGAAGCTTGTTAAAATATTTTATTTCAATATGTCTGTCTAAAGATAGATTGATAATGCCTAAGGGTCTTCATCATTATACATTTGGATATGAATGACTTGTTGATAGAAACTAAAATCCAAGTGGAAATGGGATAAGTATGTGGCATGACCAAAGTCAACGATTGAGCTTTTTTATAACATTCCAAATGATTGTTGTCATCTGCAGCTTCTTTTTCAATCTAGTTTTGATCAAGCATGAGATTTTGCTGCAGCTAGAGGGGAACATTTCTACTATTTCACTTGATTTACTCTTTTGAGTTAATTTTCACACCAGCAAGACTTGCGTATATCTGAAAGTTTTGATCGACAAAAATGACTATTTCAAAAATAACTGTATTCCTGTAAATAGTGTCAGATTAACATGAGAATCTAAAAGTACTTAATCACCAAATTGAAAGCTATAAATCTTAATCTGGCTAAATTCAGATAAAACTCAATTGCATTTGCATCTACATACTTTCCATTGCCTACTTTTCATCTACTATACAATCTGTTTTGATCTATCATTTACTAAAGATAATGATCATGACTCAATGAACAAGTAGCTGCTGGTTTCCCCATTCTTGGCGTAAAGAAGAAATTGAACAACAACATGAAGTAACTGAGAGAAGCAATGCTTTGTGAAGATCTCCAGCAGCTGCACCTTTCTTGATTATTGAAATGATGTATTCCATGAAGACTGAATCACAAGGTAATGTAATAGGGCCTCCACTTGGCATACCAAACTCTTCTTCAGACATGTTTAAAAGTTGCAAAATGACCTCATTTTCCAGATAAGCCAATGGATTCTCAAAGCGCCTTTGATCTGTTGTATACACTACAAACTGGCCTTTTCCGGCTGTAAAGGATGAAGATGTACTACAACTCTCTGCATCATTGCCATTTCCTGCAAGTGAAATCCTTTTCCTCTGCATGGACGCAAACTTCTGCCATCTCCTTGCCATCTTGATGAGTTTCTTAGCACTGAGCATTGTTCTTTTCTCTGAAAGATTGGAAACAAGAAGTCTAGAGACCTTTGAAGGCTGAATGGATGATGTTGTGGTTGATGATGAAAAGGTTCATGGAAGGCGGATTATTTATACAATAGGCTTCAAGTTAGAGCTGAAGTTTTTGTGACTAACCAACCACCAAAGGAAAAGCCATGTGCTGATGCGTGTTGGCCATGGAAGATGATAAGTTTCTTCCTTTCTCCACTTTGGTCGACAATGAAATGTTATG